>NNCF01126235.1:295712-311852 GCA_002313205.1 Laupala kohalensis | reverse complement strand
GACAAGGATAGGCAAGCTGACAGCTAATGGTGCGTAAACGTTGCTCATGAAGATCTCAAATGCTCTTCCTCCTCCCTTTCCATCCCTCCTCAATCTCCCATAAACCTCCTTCGCATCTTCGTTATCTCCCTCGGACTCTTTTGCTTCTACTAGAACTCAAGGGAAAACTGTTAAGGAGATTTACAATAGCCGACCATACCCGGGCGGGAAAACCGAGAAGTCTGATCTGACAGGACCTGACTCAGTCCCGATCCGTGGTGATTCTAGCATGTCAGTGACCATACACACGATGGACTACCGAAGGCTAACAATGGCGTTATTGAAACAATTTCATTATTTCACATTCTCGCTGTAACAAATACACCAAGACCAATTCAGAAAACTACATGAGTAATTGAATAAAAATACACTTGGTGTATCATGTATATCTCAGTAATGTATCGTTCAATATAACAAACAAATGTTAACTCTCTACAGACTCTGTAATTTAACACCTATCGACTGTAGTTGATCAACAATTATTTATTGATGACTCACAGAGGAACAGTCTCAAACAAAAACCTCTTGAATAAAACGTTCCAGCACTTTATCCATAACGGCTGGTGATCGTGGTCAGTAAAGGAATAACTGGTGTTGCCATCTCTCAGAGTTATCTGGAACGTCAGAGTTAGTTTGCGTCGACAGATAGCAGAGTTTATACGGTACAAGAATATTTTATGTCAGAGGACGTCAGACATCTAACAACGAGATGGCAGTGCTCACAGGTGACTGACCATGGTGACATAGAATTACTGACCAGAAACACTGCCCGTGTATTCGCACCTTAATGCTCCTGAAACCTTCGAATTCAAACAGAAATGTCCAATTATTTTATGTACTATTTTACAAAACATTTCATTCCATTTCTTATACAGAATGCATGAATCTCTCCACTTTATTTCTAAAACTTTACGTCAGTACCCTTTTTCCTTCCGTCATCCTCAACCGAATTAGGTATTATTACGTACATTATTTCCTCAAAGCAGACGGAACCGTTCCATTACTTTTTAATTGTGTATTGTTTTTAATTATGTGTTTTAAAACACGACTGAAATGTAAATGTAGACAGTTCATAAACGTTCTCCTAGGTGACCCTACTCTCGTCTCGTTGAAATTCCATGAATACTTCATTTATTATCAAGTTAATTACGTTTATTTGTCCTAAAATTAAAATACTCGATAATCATAGTGTAGACCATTAACTGCTTCCACGATACCGTTAGTTTACTGATTGGTACTTCCATGTTAAAATGACAGCGAAATATTCCGTTGGGCCCTGCAGTTTCCTTTTAAAACGCAACCTGCATTACTTGGGAGAATAAATCGCCAGATATGTGCTAAACATTTTTGTGTCTATACTAGTTACATCCTTCGTGGAAAACTAATGGTGGTTTGATGTTCATCGTATTTAACATTAGAGAATTATAGAAATTCTTCTATCACAGTAAAATATAACATAGGTCGTATTCCGCATTTTAATGCAGACTGCATGAACTTCATTTAATTCTATTTGCAATAATTCGTCATTCATGTTTGTGGTTATGATATTTTGCGGTTGCTGATCAATATCAAAAGTTAAATTTATACGTTATGTGAATTGATCAACATCTACAATAAAATTAGTCTCCTAGTTTGTGAATACGAAAATTCTCGTCAAGTTCGAGGGATTTGTGCCACATATTTTTGATTTACATTTAGGCTCCTATTATCGTATAGGTTACTTTTGTATTCATTGTCGCCTTACGAAGAGGAAAGTCATTTTTCTTTCATTCGTGGTCATAGAAAAATGTACGAGTAGTCTCCCCGTGTACAACAATGTTTTCCAAGAATGTCATTGTGTTATTTCGTCCCTGTTAATTTCACTTTACTCTTTTCATCTATTTCTTCAATTCCCCATGCATGAAAATTGCTTCTTGAAACCTTATTTAATCCTTTATTTTTCTCACGAATTTTGTTTTACTTCTTTTGTATAAAAAATCTATCTTTCATTCCAGTTAGGTGAATTTCAATATGTCTCACATGAATATTTCATTCACATTACTCGTAATAAGTTCATATTACTTTGTGTTATTAATCAGTCATATCCAGTGGTTTATATTAAAACATCCATTTCCTAGGTTCCTTTAAACAATAATATCTTTCATTTCCACATAATTTATATTCCCATAATATATGGGCTGATACTTCATCTTCCCACACGTCAGTGTTGTTTCAATATCTACTACCTTTTTTTAAGTATGACAAGAAATTGCAGAGCCTACTAAGAAATTTTATTAATGCACTATGCGCTTGACACCACTTTTTATTCTGGTTTTCGAACTTTTCTTTATCTATAGTTACATACCGGTTCTCTCTTTATTGACTTCTACCATCCTAACAAAAGCTCTCTCTTTAGTATTCCTCTTCCCTGCCTTCCATATTTCACTACATCCTTGTTTATTATTATTCATACTAGGAGAAACGATGGAGATGATGGAAAGGATTCACGCTAATTTTGGCGAGATGGATTGTACGGTCAATACTCGTGGTATAGGTACACGTGGCCCCACACAGGCTGAAAACCAAATGTAGCCTACACGTTGAATAAGTGAAGAACTGATGCTTGGACATCTTGAAAGCACGCGACAACGTCGTCATTGTGACATGGCAACCACTTACACACAGAATCTGGTTGCGTGTTGCAGAAGTTGTGGAAGAAGAGCAAATGAGTTATCCGAACTGCGAAATGTTCGCGCTAAACTTGAGACATTACGAGGGAGTAGTGAGCCGGAATAAGAAAGCTTGACCCAGTATGCCGAGATACAATTTGAAATGGAAATGGTGGTGTTGCTAACCTAGCAGATATGAGCAAACTACTGAAGATTTCATCCATAACTTCGTTGGTGGGATCAAGAAATCTCTACTGGCGTATTATAATTTTCATGAAATGACCTTGATGACAATAATTTCTACCACCCAAACAAATTGGTTTTACGATATTTCGACAATCGTGAGAAATGTATTTATTATTTTATTTTATTTGCATTTGGTTCGGCCTCTGAGGCCATGAGCTATTTACCACATTTCTATAAGCCAAGACAATAGATTTTTCTCATTTTAAGTTTCAAATATTGAAATACGGTTTTGCATCTCTTAGGGAAAAAGGTGTAGTCGATGACGCGAGGGTCATTGCAAAGATATTGGAGTTCCTTGGAATTCAGTCCGTGTAGGTTCCTAATAAGAGAGAGGTCATTGCAGTCTCTTATCACGTTTTACAGGAAGTCCTGCTTCACGTTCACATATTGGTTGTTGCTCTCTAAGGCAAAAGAAGTAAAATTTGTGAGTCCAATCCGATTTTTTTGTACAAATTTGGTCTCGTCGATATTTCGCTATTTGCCATTTTCTTTATCTTTCCTTAATTTAGTGCAATTGAGGTTTTGCCAATTCCAGGATTATTGCCATAAATTAAACTATTTTCAAATCGTCGGGTCAAATAATCATTCTTCCATTTTCAGGGTTATTAGCAACTTATCGTAAATCAACATTAGTTTTGAGAGAGAAATCTATTTGTACTTCACTAAATGTTATTTTGACGTTTCTTTCGTTATCATTCTGTGAATTATATGAAGTAATGTTCTTTACAGTGAGGAACAAACCCTATATATTATCGGTATTTTTATTAGATCCAATGATGCAGTATTATTTATTGAGGCAGTTATGGCATTAGCGAATGTTTTATATGGACTATTAAAAATTTAAAAGTATTTTTTCGGTAAATAATAAAATATCGTATTAGAAGGTAGTCGATGCTTACATGTAATTTTTTTAACAAATAAGTATGAAAACCTTACTAAATTTTACCCCGTTCTAATTCAAAAGCATAAGTATTACGCACTTCAAATTTACAAAAACTTTTCCGTTTTCCACGTAGCTGCATAAACGATTTCCGTGAAACGTGTAATACAACGAGATCAATCTTGATCCGAGAAAAAAGGTTCGCGTGTAATAACATGAAACAGCACCGTACGAAGAACTCCAAAGACAAGGGATGGGATGTAATTTGCTGCGAGATATCTGCCAGAGTTTACAAAAAATTTTAAAAGAGAATTAGCACTCGATAACAAAATATCTAAACTTAATTTCGAAAAAATCGAAGTATGGTACATTTTTAACTTTTCTTTGAAAGATTTTTATTGCGGGTAAAACGCGTCATAGTTTCTTTTTTTAACAAATTTAAGAAGTATTTAAGTTTTATAGAAAAAAAGGAAGAAGAAGAAACACATAATTTGGCAAAAGCAAACACATAATTTGAAGCAGAACAGTGAACGTTTCATAAGCAACAATATAATATTTCTATGACAAAATGTTAATAGGATGTAACTGGAAAATTACGATGTAATTGGAAGAGACCAATTTTTCGTTTCGGTCTCCTGGCGACAGTCCTACATCGCTGCCTCTGTGCTTTATGGAGGTGTTGTCACCATAGCAACTCCGTGTTTGCCTTTAATCCGAGTAACGTGCGAAAATCGACCTCTATCGACATTCACACCTCCTCGTTGCGCTTCTTCATAAATAAACGCACACCTGAGAAGGAATTCTAGATTCAAACAATTTTTTAGGTCGGTTCACAGGAGTGCAGAAAAAAGACCAGGAATTTCTTGGTTTATGTATGAGGGTTTTTTTCAATCTGGAGAAGACAAACAAGTAAACCTCATCATGAACCAATGACATTACAAGTTGTTCCCACGTGTCATTGCGGGGTGTCCTCGGTCCTTTTGTTGTTTCGAGCAATATCAGAAGGAATTATGTAATCACTAGAGTTTAAATGTTATGTGTTATTTATCAAACAATACATTATTTGCGAGAAGTTCATTGAATCATATTAACTTGATACTTTCTTGTAGTTTTTGTTGCAGGTGTCTCGTGGTTTAAACAACGATTTTATTGAACTAAAGCTCTACGTCGACAACAGCAACATTTTGCACAGTCCTTGTCTCTATGCATGACACTTAAGACGAAAAATATTTACTGTGATGTCTTCTTTTTATGATTTTTTTTTCTTTCTAGGATAATTTTTGATGAAGTTTTATGTTTCCTTGTGGGGTATTCTAACTCAATTTCCAGTAAGTCGAAGATCTCGATTTGAACCATAAGTGATTCTTAGATACTTGTCCAATCTTTCTTGCCAAGGGGAAACATTTAATTACTATATGCAGAATGGAATATGAGAATTTGCTTTGGACTTTGTAGCAAGTAAAGCCAGGTGCAGTTGCCAGAGCATCTCTTTAGAGATCGCTGTATGAAGAGACGTAATCGAGTTAGACAAAAGGGATTCGTTAACGACTTACGCATGAAAAACCACGACAGAAATTGCACTTTTCGTACTGTCATTCCATAAATAAACGAGAGATGAAGCCATGAAGCTTCTACGCACTGAGAGAACAGGGATTGTGAGATCCAAATTCTGAGGAAAAAAGGATTTCTCCAAACCTTTGGATATGGTATCCCAACCTTATATTACAGAGTTGGAACTATGAGTTGGGGCGTCATATCCAAAGGTTTGGGGAAAGACCTTTCTCCCCATGTACTTGATCTCACATCCAAACATAGGGTACTCAGAACCACCTATTTTCTCAGTGGATCTCTCATATGTGTGTGGTCTCATATTTGATTCCCCTATCATACAAATATCGTAAACAATGCGTTCCACGTTTCAATTTTCAATCAGGTGGTTGCTCTTTGTATTCATGTCAATTTCTTCGTTCCCATATCTTTGGTTTCTGTATTTATTCTCTCTGTGTATTTTTAGCTGAAAAATGACACCTCATTACATTACTTTATGCGTTAATCTTAGAATTTCAATAAAGTTATCATTTATGCTCCGCTAATGCAAACAAAATATATTTTTCTCTTCGCGTGAAAATTACTCTTTAGATTTAAGAGATAATTACAGTGCGCGTGCATCGACAGACAGTATTTTGAAAACAAAACATGAATGAAGGAGTCATCCGTTTCATCATAATTGCTACACTCAAACAGATTCTAAAAAATGATTGTTTCTAAAACCACTGGAAATAGACTACTCCAAAACCGTCAAAATTAAAATTCGTCAAAATCTCACGATTGAAAATATTTAGAATTACAACTTATTTTATATTACCCATTAGTTGTTAAAGTAATAATAGAAATCCATCAGAAATGAGTTGAACTCGTTGTATGAATTATGTTCAAATTTTCTATAAACATTTAATATAACCATTCGTAAATTACAGTGCTGTACTTCGTTTTTATTTTAAGCTTTACAAATACCAAATACATTTCGTCGCACGTTCAAAATGGTTTTCTGAGTGCTAGAGGTGAGTTATTTTGACTATAAATACCAATATTATTCAGTATTACTTCATGGTTTTTATTTCAATGAAAGGAACCACATTAAAATTTTGTAGAGAGTAAAATGTACAACACCGTAATCACTATCACAATCAATTTTATTTCGGATTTTTTAAATGTTCATTAGGAACCGTATTACCTGTCAGTGAGTTTCTTCACTCGAAAGAGTGATGTGAAAAGCCTTATGTGCAGATTCACCAAGCCATGAATAAACATGCTTATACACCTCAAGCGATTCTTCCGCAGATTGACCCGCCTCAGGCGCACAAAATGACGTTCGTCGTTTACCGCGATCAAAGTGTGAAATACATCGCATATTCCAGGGTTGGCCAATTGAAAATCCCGGGGCAAAATACGTCTCATATGGAATATATCCAGAAGACTGTTTGATATGGCTCACTTCGTAATATTTGTCATGAATTTGTCTTACCAGAGAACTAACAGTAAAATATATTGAACGAACTTTAGAAATGTGCTATGACTTAACAAGAAAAAATAATCAATTTTTGGAGCATTATAAAAATACTAAAACCTAGTCTATTGTTTCCATAGTAAATATAAAATTTCTTAAACTGTGAAACGTAAAATAAAAGAGAATAAACGGGAAATATTTATGGTATAATACAAATCAAATGATAAAGATCAAATATGATTTCAGAAAAATCAGTCGCTTTTTCCTTTTTTAACTTTTAATTCAACACTAATACATTTGTACACAATATTAACATACAATTAAACAAATGTGTTTTCATTTGTATTAGCCTCTTATTTCTGAGATAATTCTTCTGTGATTTTGTACAATGTGAATTATTTAACATATATTCAAATCCAAATATATAGGAGACAAGTGAAACATATCTTCTTTTTTTTTGTGAGGCTTTACGGCTCGTCGACATCGAGGTCATTGGAGCCCTAAAAACTTGTACAGGTAGGGAAAAGGCAGTTACGCACTAGGGAGAGTCAACATGACTCTCCCCGCATATCGGTCACATATCAATGCGATAGATTCTCTACAGCTGTTTCTTCTCAAAATTCTCTCTATGATGATAAAAAGATCATCCGCATATGCCGTACTAATTCTATTTTCAGATAAACTGCCTAAATGAAGATTCATTAATAAATCACATAACACAGGACGAAAATTAGAGTCCTGTTAAAAAACATATGTTTCAGTACATTCTAATGTATATTGTGATATAAACGCTGTCGACTTATGATGATCTTTCATCTAGCATTACCAACTGAATCTTCAACCCGGGAAGGAAACATAATCAAGTTAGAAATACGGAAACTGAATCTTCCGGCCGTAGTAATTGTGTTTATAAAATAATTAATATCAACAAATATCTCTCGGTTAAATATACTGTAGTCTGATTCAACGTAATATTATTATCTACATTCCTAATTCTTAAATACCTTACTTCACACATTGCCAATACAATCCATCGAAGTCCCTCATAACTGAATTACGTAGTTTTCAGTACTCTCAGTACAGTCAAATTTTTTAAAAAATGTTCGGAATATTTTATCCATTAACATATATTGAAGTTACTTATTCATACTTTCTACAGAAATATAACTTTTAACTCCGCAAGTAATTATTTTATAATGCTCTTCTCCATTCTCAATTTTAAATAGATTCGATCTCTCCAGAATTGTCTTTAGAAAGCATTACATAATCTATCAAGTGATAACAGAAATATAGTACCTTTTCTCCTTTTCTTGTAAATCACCTCCTTTCCTACAACTTCCATTCTTTCTTTTTGCTTCACCAATATGTTTGACGCAACGCAATCAACGTGTGAATATACAGATATCCTCTCAATAATGTCGGATCGGTGGTAGATCACACCGGGTCATCTATAGAGCCTTACACTACGTGGTCATTTTAGGAGAACTTTATCTGTCATCGTTACTTCAGGGTGTAAAAGTCACACCAGTAGATATATTGGGGTGATAGCGCATCACTACTTCTTTCTCAAATGGTGATATAAGCAGTGAATGCGTAATTATACACAGGGCTTTCAAGTATCAAATATTTTTTCACTGTATGTTCTATTATTTTTTTTACTATCGTTAGTGTTTTAGTTGCGTTTTCACTGTGACAGGATGACATATTGATTTAAAATCCGAATGAAGGCGCTAAATTAAGGTGTCCGTTTCAAATAGGGAAAATATATTCAGAAGTATATTCGGTAGCATCTGTACATTGCCGTCGATGGCTGAAATATCTTTGTAAAATTGTATCAAATTATCAAGCCCTGACGATGAATGAAATAAACAGTCGAAAAGTTAGTTTGATAAGAGCATACAGTAAAACCTCGGTAATTCGAAAGCTCATCACTAAAAGCAACGGGTTACTTTTTCTCCCTTATCACATTTATTGGTTCTGGAACTGTACACAGAAATGCAAATTACAAAACTTTTCCCGTATTCCTATTATTGTCAAAATACGACAAAACATTTCTCTTTTTAAACTCTGTGAATAACGGCACCACTTAATCTCGCTTCTATGAAATGTGCGTCTCCGCACCACGGAGAGGTGGGTGTATAATTATTTTAAACTCATTCTGTCTAATCCTTAATGATATCTCGTATCGTACACATCTTCCCATATTACTCTTCCATAATCCTGTATCTCTTCTCTGCGGATATAGGGTCGTTGTTGCAGTCAAATGTTCTTACTCATGTTCACCTAATGGCAGATAAAATGCTCAGAATGAAGTGTAGTACGTACACACTATATATATATATATATATATATATATATATATATATATATATATATATATATATATATATATATATATATGTGTGTGTGTGTGTGTGTGTATTCATGCATGTTTGTAAATATGAGTGTGTGTCTGTTTCTTTTGGTAAGTGAAAATGTGTTTGTGTATGTATGGGAATGTACACACATATGGGCCTGATGTAAGTAATTAATTCTTTCAATGTAATTTCCTTCTCGTTGTTATCTTCTGTATTAATTTTATAACCATTTTATAACATGTGTGTGCCTGTGTTTTATAGATATTTGGGTGCTGTAAGTGTTATTTAACCTCTTATTATGTGTGCTTTTATGTGTTTTTTCTCTGCCACCGAGCATTGTTCACATGCAGAGTAATAAATTATTATTATTCTATTATTATGACTCCCTTCTCTTTAATCCCATAATTGTGTTTCGTTTTTCTTCGTCGTATATGTCACAAGTCCATAAGAAGTTATCTCTGCTCTTGTCTACCTTACCGCTAAAACACGCACCATCTTCTCTCCTCGGTGGGACCACTAAAAAATTTCAAATTAACAAAATTTCGACAAACTCCTAAAACAATTTCAGCCCATTTTCAATCCCTATGTACTCAATATTGCAAAGTCATTCCACATTGTTGAACGTAATGTCATGGTTGCAAACAAGCAAACTGTAGCCTTCCATTCAAGGAACAAATTCTCAGAAAACTAGTTCACGAAATGAGTCATCCAAATAGCGACGTTGACACGTAACTTGGTTACAAACTGCTCCCTATTCCATGAAAATGTTGCTTCTTCGTATGGTACTAAGGATAGAGTTGTGTGTAAATACAGAATTGTTTAGTGACATGTTTGACTACAGCAATACAGTCAAAGTCGCTCAGTCAAAAATTCGAATTATCGAAAAGTCATTCTTAAAAATATCGAATTATAAAGTTTGATTTAAAATGATCTTGAATAGGGATGTTAAGACATCAATTAAAAGTTTCGAATTATCGAGAATTTCGAATAAAATGACTTAGAATTACTGAAGTTTTTACTGCATCTATTTGTTTCTCTAGCGTTAAATAGTTTACTGATTTAATAAAAGAAGTTAATAAGAGTTTCAATCTCCCAATATATTTTGTTTTCCTTATGATTCTGAATGTAAGTGATGTTTATTCCTCTTACACTTTATCACGTCATTGTTACAGTACTCTATTCACTGCTTAATGCCATTTTCATGTATGTTTTTTATCCTTTTTGTTTATAATAGTATATTTCCAACTGAACGGAACTTTGGTACGGGTAGTGTACATTATCTCTGTAGCCATAACCTGACCCGGGTTTCCTTCGGGTAGTGTCAGATTTCCCATGGATTAATGTTACAATACTTTTGTTATTATTTTTCTAGAATTTTAACAGTGCACAATATCTACAATTAATTTTGAAATAATATATGGAGAACAATGTGTATTTATTAAATACATTCTTTTATAAGTATTCAATCCACCAGAGCCCTTGGGCCCTTGATCGGAATTGATGGATTGGTCCCTTGCTTGTTTCTGGAGAGTAATTTAATTTATTATCACCCACATGATCATTTTGGAACTGATTATTTTACAATAAAGTTTACTTATTTGTTAATTTTTAATTCGCCTTGTTGCAATTATTATAATCTATTTCTGGCAAAAAATTGTAGTTGCATGGGTACACAAGTGCGAACTCTTGTGTAAAAGCTTTACTACCATTCATCACATTAGATCACGCCGAAGGCTTTAGTTTATACAAGGATCTGTCTAATGAAGTGCAGGGAGGGGGTTTGGAGTCCCCTGGCACGAAACGAACGGAGTTCTCCTCTCTCCCACCTCTGGCGTTCGCCGACCCGTATCATCCGAGCTCACGCACCCCGCAACACTGGGGAAAAGCTGTCATTTAATTTGGGGCTGTGGATCGCGAAACATCGTTAAGCGACAAACACCGCTTCGTTTCTGTCGGGATAGACATAGTTGGCGAAACATAAAAGCAGCGAACATCTTAATGGATTTTTTCATCAGCACATGCTTAATGCAATTTATACGGTACATGCTCCTTTACAACTACAGATATTATTTTTAAATTCCAAAATACACGTGCATCGTATTCATTAGTACGCTGATGTCCCAGAAAATTATAGTTCCTTTCCTGCGTAACCGAATAAATCAAACAAATGAAGAATGGTACAACAGAAATGACGTGTCAGTGATTTNCATGCTCCTTTACAACTACAGATATTATTTTTAAATTCCAAAATACACGTGCATCGTATTTATTAGTACGCTGATGTCCCAGAAAATTATAGTTCCTTTCCTGCGTAACCGAATAAATCAAACAAATGAAGAATTGTACAACAGAAATGACGTGTCAGTGATTTCCAATTGTTTCATCTTTCACTATTTCCTTCCCATGATAACAACGTTTAAAAATTACATAAAAAGAAAAGCTTCTCGACTCAATTTATTTCAAATGTTACTTGTCGCCTAGGGGGCGTCTGCATGGTAAAACAAATAATCAATAAATATCGTCATATTAAAACTGACAATTTGTTATGCTACACTTAGTGAAAATACATCAAATGTCCAGTACTCACAGTATAAAGTATGAAAGCTCAAGGTGCATGTTTGACTTGAACTTTCACTCGCTAAGTTTTTAACTCGCTTAATAATGGTACCGAAATGTCGTGAATTTTATAAGTTTTAATTTTTTTCTATTGTTTGTCGTTAGTTTTATACGTTTTAAAGTATTTTATACTGTGATTCGTGGATATTTAATGTATTTCCACTCAGAGCACTATAATAGACTTTTAGCTTCAATAGGTCGAAATTTATTAATTACTTAGCTGAACCAGAGATATCGATAAGAAAACCATGCACGGGAAATCTGTTAAAACGCTCATAAACATGATTACAACAAAACTTGAATTAATATTTACGGTTGAAATGTTCACTATTGAATATGATGAACGAACCATACATGAGTGATTTCTGATAAATACTAGAACATTAATTATGCTATACGTATTCTATCAATACCCACGCAGAGCACCCACGTCTAAACTTATACGAATTAGGTGATACTGCCATTGATAACTAGTAAAACTAATTCATTCATGTTGGTGTTTGTAACGTTTAGTAATTTACGTATATTATTGTCCTCAAAACCTTCTTTTCACTGTTTTAATAGAGAAGATAGCTTACCCTAGTGACATTTACTAACTCTTCGTTTGAAGTAGCATCACCCAAAAACTGTAGAATGAATTGAAACTAAAGTTTCTTAGTCTTACTTTTAAGGGTTAAGAATATGAATAAATTTTCAGATTGGAGAAAACATATGGTTTCAAAACCTTTATTATTAGTAGGTCGATAGAGATCACAGTACGAAGCCCCTGTCGCGTCAACCAGTCAATTTGGCTGCGAGTTTCTCAATATTATAATAATAATAATAATAATACATTCCATTATTCCTAAGAGGATCATAGGGAGTCAAGAATTGCCTTCCAGCGAACTTTGTTGCTTGCATCAACTTTCATTATGTTAATAATTTTTCNTTCAACTGATCTCCGTGTGTTGCGTGGTCTTCCACGTGGTCTGGATCCTAGCGGGTTCCATTCCAAAGCATTGGGGGGATTTCATCCAGTCCTTTTCTCAGGGTATGTCCAATCCAGTTGAATTTCCTTCTTTTGATTTCGGTGTTCACATCCATTTGTTTTGTTTTTCTCGACGGTTCTTCATTGCTGATTGTGTTGGGTCAGCAGATTTTCAATATGAACCTTAAGCATCTATTAATGAATGTCTAATTTCTTTTTGATTTCCACCGAGACCATCCACGTTTCGCATTCACAAAGAAGGAGAGTCTTAATACATGCATTAAAAATTTTGATTTTTGTGTTAATGCTAATGTTTGTTGCTTGCCAATCATTTCTTAGCTTGGAAAAGGCACCTCTGGCTTTTTGAACTTTTGCGCAAACGTTTTGAGTTGTGCCTCCATCTTTGGAAATACAGCAACCAAGATAAGTAAAATATTCAACACTTTCTATTGTTTCACCTCCTAATGATATAGGGAGGAGGACAAGATGAAATTTTACAGTATGTCGGATAGAACATATAGGAGTGAGTATACGAGAAGGTGACATCAAGGTATTAATGAGAGATTTTAATGCCAGGGAAGGAACCCAAAATGAGGATTTGGAACATGTTATGGGACAGCACGCACTAGGAGAAAGAAATTAAAATGGCGACATGCTTATAGAACACTGTGCTAATAATAATATGCAGATAGGTGGCTCATTATTTCCGCATATGGATCATCATAAGATAACGTGGGTCTCGCCTGATGGGAAAACTGTTAGCTAGATAGACCACATTTGCATTAGCTCCAAATTTAGCAAATTTTTGTTAGATGTACGCAACAAAAGGGGTGCTGATGTGGGATCGAACCACCATTTATTATGCGCCTATGATAAATTCTAATGATAGTGCAGAGAATACAGCGAATTTAACATATTTGTATAACTCTCTTCATAATGAGACTAAAAAATCTTGTAGAAGAGATCATAGAAGTTATATGGAAGATATGGCAAGAAAAGCAGAAACAGCAGCTAATATAGGGAATCTAAAAGAACTATTTGACATAGCTAGAAAGCTGAGTGGAGGCACAAGAAACCAGAATCAGCCAGTGATGGATAAGGTCGGAAAAGGAATATTCTCAAGAGAAGGTCAGCTGCGGAGGTGGAGAAAATTATTTATGGAAGTGCTAAACCGAAGTAACACCCAAACAACTGAGGATAGGCCAATCTTTGAACATATATGTACAAGCACCTAATAAGAGGGAGATTAAAAGTGCCATTCTCAATATTAGCTGAACGGATTATATTCCAATTGTCCCTAATGGGTAAGGGTTTTACGAAAATTCTTTAGATACATTATTTGTATTTTAAGTAAATTATCATATTTGTGACAGTGAATTTCAAAGAAGTAGGAAGAAAATCAATCGTCAGCAAGTGTTGCATGCTGTGCATAATAATAGATACGAGACAACAATGTATGATATGTTCATTTCAAATAGTTCTTTAAAACAGTTCGCGAAAAGTCTCTCTCAAAAAGTCGACTCAAGTTATCGAAGTAAAGCTATTTCCAAATATGAGAAAATGCTTCAACTAAAGAGGAAAACTCTTAAGAAGGAAAATATAAATTATTTACTGAAATAAACGTGTCTGTTCTTTTGAAGATAAAACCAGCCAATAAATCGTCATATTGGGGTGATTAGTTTATATTTTACAAGGGTGTATTTGAACCAACGCCACACCACAGGGCAGTATAAAACATTTTATGCTTTCTCTAAAGCAATAATTTAGATGTGCTATTTTGTTTACTCGAACTTATTACAAACATTCTAACGGTACAATGACAAGTAACTGCGGAGTAGTATCGTTATAGTATTTTTATAATATTAGAGAAATCATATACGGGTATGTCTATTCTTAGGAGGTTAGACAATTTAGTATTGTTTACACTAAGAGATGGTTNCGCATGAGCGCGCAAAGCTCAAGGTCCCGGGTTCGATCCCCGGTCTCGTCTCCCATTTTCATTCGACGTAACATGTTTAATCTGTTACCTAGCGGTGAGGTTCACCGCAATCTAAGAGATTTCTATATAGCATTTTTGCAAACTTCTTCAAACAATATTTATAAATATTACAGAACATTAAAGATCATATAATGATACATGGTTATAATAAAATCATGGATATCAGACACTTGATCAACTACAAAAGAAACCTAAAAAACTCATATTTCTATAACATATTAGTATTGCCCAAGCAACAAATTCAGAGAAAATTAATAGTTGTACAATTTACCCACTTTTTTCGAAAATCTGCGTGAATACGTGTGAGAAGGTTAAAGACTTCTAATTTCTTCAGTTACGTCTTAAACTGGAGAATTAATTCTTCAGTAACAAATTCGTGTTGATCTCGTAACTACTTCAGAGATACTAGAACAATCATGGTCAATGGAATTGACGTGGATGGCAAGGTTTTGACCGAAATACATATTTTGTTAATTTCGGTAACAAATTAAGATACTGAATTATATCTCAAATGACAAATTTGTGTTCACAGGTAAAGATTTTTAGAGACATTAAGCTACGCATGCTAAGGTTTTCACGCAATCGTTATGTAAAGCCAGGTTTTGAAACAACAATCTTTCTTGCTTTCTCAGTAAAAAAAACGAAAGTTGAAAAATGAGCAAATGTAAGTTAGGAGTTTTTTATTTGTGCGGTAAGAGTGAAAGTTACACATGAATTTCTTGTACACCAACTCTTCATTACTTGTAGTTTTAGAAATTCTTACCAGCTAACAGCATGAGTAATTCTTTTTCCCTACAAAACGAACATCCGTAAACCAAGGATCTTCTAAACAAATAACTATTTGCAAGTTTTGTCAAGAGAAACGTAAAATTTAGATGAAGCTTTTTATTTAAAAATATTCAAATGATTTATCTAAATACATATGATTTGTACACCTATAGACAGTATTTTTTCTTCGTAATCGTTCTTCTCCAACATTGAAAGAGGAAATACAAAAAAATAAATTAATCAATTTCCCTTAAAGGGTGTTTTAATGGTCACGAGAAAATAATGTCATCCTCGGTGATAATTGCATTTCATAAAAAGGAAAACTTCCAATTGAGGAAATTAGTTGATTAATAAGACATGATACGTCACAAATTTTATTTAGAAAATTAACATTTTTTTCCTTCTTGGAAATAAATTCGACAAAATTCAATCTATTAGTAGTTTAATTCAGCAAATTCGGATGAAGTGGCGACGTCACTACGGCTTTAATTGACTCCGTTTCCCAAATCAACGGTCACCGTAATGTTTGTTTCTCAAAAACGGTACTTTGATATCTTAATAACTTTATAATAATATCCAGAAATCTCCCTAAATTTATATATATATATATATA
>NNCF01126235.1:283806-295364 GCA_002313205.1 Laupala kohalensis | reverse complement strand
GATTGACTCTTTGACGAGGATAACATTATCTTCAGTCACGTGACAGGGTTGACGTTTCCGTTACAATAGTATTATCAGCGGATTTTGTTGAATTATTCTCCCAAATAAAATGAAAATTTTAGCGGATAAAAATAGCTACACAATTTTTATGGTTTAGTTGGATTCTTTCGCCGATAATTGTGTCAGGATTTTACATAATGCCGCGAAAGTTTCTTCATATACGCCTATTGTTATAATTTGAAACATTTTTGGGTGGTACTTAAGCCTAGTTGTTCTGACAGATACTATTCTCTAATACCTTAAGTGAACAAGGATGAAGAACTCTGTAATTGACAAACCAAATTTCGATGAAGTAGTGCAACAAATCGAAATCAATCGATAGCTCGCACAATTCCCCATTAACATTCTCACAGAAGCAGAGCTATTATTGAATAATTTGTCATTACGAACAGCCAAATCGTTCAGTCCGTATGCATTATTTAGATGTGGCGTAGGTCTGCGGAAGCCACGTATTTCGTTCCTCTGACTCCCTTAGTCCCTTCACAGCATCAATGGAATTATTAACAAATTAATTTGGGAATCAGCAGTAAGGATAGAAGACAAAGCTCTGACCAGCGATAGCGTTCTGATAGCTGAACGCAGACAGTGACGATACTGTGTGAGATATCGTGGGTTCGGTCCTCCACTCGGTTGAACTGGGCAAGGTTTTCAGCTCCAGTCGATTACTTCAGACCCATGTCGATTACATTCCCCGGCTACCCAACATCACTCCTACCCAATTCCATATCTCAAAGTATGATTCAGTTTGAGAGCAGGCTTTAATGGCTATTAATCAGATAGTAAATACATTCTGATTAATACACAAAGTTCGAAATTTTGTTGAAGTTGAATTTAAGAATAAGTTTCTTGTCTTAAAGATCCTAGTTTCAAGATAAAATTACATTACAAAATATTTGTAAATGATATGACAAATTTCAGCTCCTCGGGATATCTGTAACTAACAGTAGATTCATTATATTGGGTTAGTGACGTATTTACGAAAATAATGTCTCTTAAGTTATAAGAAGAACAGGAACTTTTAAATGATGGAAATAGCTTAGTGTGAAGATCTTGCAGTAGTGCTACTTTCTACTGTCTACCTATCTCTAGTGTTGTTATATGGAAATGAGGTGTCAAAAGAGCGCGCAATATTTTCTGTATTTTATATAGA
The DNA here is from genome assembly GCA_002313205.1 of Laupala kohalensis. Taxonomy (NCBI): domain Eukaryota; kingdom Metazoa; phylum Arthropoda; class Insecta; order Orthoptera; family Trigonidiidae; genus Laupala; species Laupala kohalensis. The sequence goes on along the minus strand of NNCF01126235.1, from coordinate 294,154 downwards.
TTTTCCTTAGGTTAACAGTACTTGTCCCACGGCTTGTAAATGAGGGGAATAGTGCCGTGCCCGTACATTAACATCTTGTTCATAAACTAATTGAAAAATTATCAGTTTTAAACCTACTGCTTTTGGTAGATAAAATACAAACAAAATACAATTTTCATTAAATTGATTAAAAAAACATATTTTTTATCCTTTTATTTGAAACTTAACTTCAAATAACAAGTTCCATAAACCAATATTAATTATTACTTACATTTGCTTACTTCTAGTCGTGTTGATAATTGTAGTATAAGTATGTCTGCGTTTTCTGAAGAATTACTATAATCTTGTTCGAGGGATTATGTTTAACATGATTATATTCAACGCTTGTAATAAAAAATTACTAACTTTTCTCTTTCTCGAGACGGAAAAAACAAATTTTCGAGAGTTGCAAAGTCCCTGTCCATCTAGCCCTTCCATAGGTGAACGTCCCATAATTTGCGCAGCATAGTTGTCTCGCAGACGATAATAAGTAGGAAGCATGGAAGAACGAGAACACGTAGTCCCAAAGTAGGTTCTCGCGCTCGTCCCTTCCCTCCACGACAGCAGAGATATACCTGAGGACTCGCCCTTCGTAGGGGGCGCTGACCGAAGGAAAGGAAGGTCCTAATGACCCCGAGGGTAGAAGGGAAGGCGGGGAGAAATGGAGAAGGAGCCAATCGTGCAATACCCTCAGGCGCAGGGGGCGCATTTTCTAATACGGGTTGCTCTAAAGATAGACCTTCTGTCCTACTTGCACCACGATAAGACGTTCCGTAATTAATCACTTCAGTTCCGGACAACAAGGGATACCAACAGTGCCTAATGAAACTATACACTTCGGATTTGGATGGACGGATGTTTTTACGAGAATATCTGTGATTAATCAAGAAAAGTATTTTATGGGTTCGTTTAATATTTTTCAGTTGATGAATCATTTTACCGACAGCTCATATAACTATTTAAAAACATGGTTTTAAATTCACGAAAATGAAAAGTTTACATTAAATGATGACATATTTAACAAAGCAACATTTTATAACCTTCCTTACAGCAACAAATAAACCAACAGGTAAAAAAATAAAAGCAAAGAAAATTTCGTCGTAACCATTAAAACACTTATCAGTCAGTGAAAATAACTAAGGATACATCATATGGATTAGATGATGGGGAATTAGGATGTTGACGTCATGCAAATCTACTAAACACAAACATAAGATCTTGTTTATGGCACTAAATCTACTTCGTCATAATATTACTACGTAATCTACCACCAATCACCATTTTATTTGCACCCCTGTAATGTAGAACACAACTCCAGAAACCATGCCAAGAAAATCAGCTATTTCGACGGAGCAATAAACACGAGTGCAGAATGAATCAACAGGTTAGCACGCGAGTCAACCCTCACAGAACACGATAGTCGGATACGGTGCTAATCTGCCCCGCATTCCTAGGTTAATTCTCTAACAAGCGAAATAATTGTAAGATATCTGTATGAACACTACGTTATGTTCGTGTCTCGAGCGACTTGGTGGTCGTTTTGAATGTTGTTTTTTAATGAATGAACTATAGAATGACTCGTCTAATAAAATTTTGACTTCGTGGATCTAGTATTTGAATAACAAATTGAAGTTGATCGGACTTTTATGGATAAAGCCTCTGATGGGAAGATTTTTAAATAAATTCCTCTTTATTTTCTAATAGAAATGATATAAAAATATTATCACACGTGACACAAATTTAATGTAAGTTACCTTGTATTTCCGGTCAATTATGGTTATTCAACGAAAAAAGTCGCAAAACGAGATAAGTCAAACTAAATACCCATTTTTTAAATCCATTTCAATTTATACGGTGTAATTAATGTTTCTAATTTTTTAATACACCAGAATTTATGAATTAGTGTTATAATGACTATTTTAATTCAAATAGAATAGATACCGTTATTGACAGTTTTATAAACATTTGGGTCACTCGCGTCTGACAGGCTGGAACTACCTTAACTCGCACAATGAGCACATTTCGTAACCACTGATGAAACACTGTCCATAAGCTACAATAAAGGATAAAGAGAAGGAAATCACTTAGAGTGAGATAGAGCTCTAAATGGGTTTTCGCATGTTGATGCATTAATTTGATAAACGTCATAGGCGAGAAATCTAGGTACATTGAAGTGTTCAAATCGTAGATATATACATCCAATTTAGAAAAGAATTTAAAAATACCTTTGAGATAAACAGTTATCTTGAACAAAGAGTGTATAATGGTACTTTCAAAAGATTTTTTTTAATTGGGACTTAAGGGCTCGTCGACGTCTAGGTCATTCGAGCCTTAATATATCTATTTTTTATTTGCAAGTATGGTAAAAGCAGTTACGCACCAAAGGGAGAGCTAACGCGACTCTTCCNAGGTCATTAGAGCCCATGCAAGTAGGGAAAAATGCAGTTTCGCACCTTAGAGAAGAGCCGTAATGACTCTTCCCCGTGTGTGGGACTCGCCGAATATCTTGACCATATCCACTAAAAAACTCTCCTGAAATCAAGAAATATCTAAATAGAAAGATGAAAGAAAAGAAAACAGAATACCAATACATTTCACAAAAAAGGAAAACAATTTTTAAATATTATATTTTCGAATTACAGAAACGAACGATGAAAACAACGAAGACAGTAAAGATGAAAAGGGAATGCAAAGTTTAAACCCTTACACTTTAAATTCTATACACTTTAATTTTCTAAACAAAGGAAAAAGAAGAATGAAAGGAAAGAAGAAAAGAAAAGTGCAAGAAGAAAGCAAAATTAAACCCTCCCGGGAACTTGTGGGAAGAGCCACGTTCCATTTATGAATTTTAGTTATATATTCCTTTTTAGTTATATATTAGTTTCCTTCGGGTAGAGGCGGATTTATCATACAGATTCTCTAGGCTTTGTCTAGGGGCGGGTCTATTGTAACAATAAATCGTGAATTTAGTGTTATTTCAATTCTTTTGATTTTTAAGCACTATACTCAGAATAATCTATAGTTCGATAATAACTTACATGTAATTTTTTGCTTAAAATTACAAACATATTGACATTCTATTAGTATTATAACTCGCAGCTAACTTTTTATCTTATCTAGGAATTTTTGCTGAATTTTTTGAATCCGCCTCTGCCTTAGGGCCCTTGATCGGAATTGATGGGATGGTCCCTTGCTTGCTTCCGAAGAGTAAATTAGTTTTTTTTTCCTCCACGTGGTCATACGCAGTTTGTACTGTTTTTTGACAATAAATTTATTATTATTATTAACTTGATCCGTTATATTGCGGAGAATTGATAAATCTGCAGATTTTACAAGAAGTAAACACACCATCAGTACCTCTAAGTACATCGAGTTGGTATAACATTACACGATGACAGGTTGCAACAACTTAGAAACGAAACTTCGATTGATATCATTTTTCACTTAGTTACAAATAGATAACTTTTAACGCTAAAATAAAACATTCTTGAACTTTAAAGTAATCCAATTTCTGTTACTTAGATGTATTACTAACTCGTTGCTCAAATGGGAGACCTATTTATCAGTAATTAAAAAAGGAGTATGAAATTAAAAAAGAATTAATATCGAGAGCATTTGTAAAACATTTGTTTAGAAGTAGTAGTTACTCTGAAATTCATGGCAGTGGCTAACGTGCAGCGAATTTTTGTCATGCTTAACGACATTTTTCGTTACCAAAGGAAAGTTAAAAACGATGTCTCGAAAGTTTCATGAACTTTTCCTGAGCATCGACCGCCTCATTCAAGTCTAGTCGGGTGTCACGGTTAAAGGGACCAAGTATCTTTGACGCAATGTTTCTTCTTTAACTAAGACCAAGTACAAAATATCATATGTATTTCATAATCTAGGAAATACTCATTAAGACTAATTAGATAGTCTTAATATTCATTAAGACCTCTCATGTACAGTTTGCATTTTGTTATTAAGGTAGACAAAATTTAGAGATGAAATATATTCGGCCATTACAGCAGGATTCTCTAGAAAGGTTAAAACTTTCTGTAGAAATTAGTATTCCACATGTCGACAGTCCCGTGTTTGATTTTAGACCATCTATCTATACTAAGAAACTATATGTATCTGGCACTCGGTGAATGCCTTAAAAATAACGAAGTTCCCTATTACAACTGTTAATCAAACACGGTTGGTTAAAAAGGAACGTGTAGAAACAAGCTGGCCAACAACAAATCTCAATGCATGCTTATTAGTAGTACCTCCCTGAAAACCAGGACAGTGAAGAAAGACAGTTGAAAATATGTTCGCAGAGAATTTACACAATACAAAATTAATTTTATATTCATGTTTTTTAAATGGTTTAGATAGATCCTAGAGAACCTGTAAAATATTTCTGTAAACTTGGAAGTGGATATTGCGAGCAAGTGTAGGGAATGATATTGGCAATGTTTTTAGAACTTATCAATACAGATTTAGGTTGGATTAATTGTTTAAAAAATCATTTAATTCACGCAACTATCTTTTATCGAACTTTGTTGGTAATGTTTTTAATTTTCCTACTCAATGTGTAATATTTAGGAAAAATTTCCTCGAGCTGTGCCCTAAGCACACAAAAGAAATTAAAATATATATATTTAAAAATATATATTTAAGAAAATATACATTTCAAATTTACTTTTACTTTGATAGAAACTTTATAATCCTTTTTCTCAAATGACCAATCAAAAGAAAAATACAAAAATATCTATGCTAAGCAAACTTTGAAATGTATTTCTAACACTTATGAAATAGTTGTATTATTCAACAGTTGGAAGTGAAAATTAGTTTACTGCATTGGTACATAATGTTGTAGGCCATCCAATTTGCCAGAAACTACCAAGAATAAACTTGAACCCATTAAGATTGATTAGATGTATCCTCAGCTCATTTGCTACAGGAAACTTCCACTGCAACTCCTAGAAACAGTTTCACATTCGTGAAGTTTCCGGGAGAGCGAGGAAACAAAGATGCATGCTTTTCCTCCACAGGTGGCAATCAATACACATTGATGTGTAGAGTCCATCTCGTACACGTCGTGGTTTCTCGATAAAGGTTCCCACATTTATTTCATGCCCATGCGTGCATTCCAGCAGTATAAGACACGAAAGTCTTTTTCACTTTATCACGCATTGTTTGTCTTTTTAAAAAATCGGCGATCTTTTTTTAATAACTAATTTTTTTTTCTTTTCTTTTTTTTTCTTTTCAAAAATATCAACAATATTTGAAAATTTGATTTTTTTTTGTGTGTGTGGTGCTTTACGGCTCGTCGACATCGAGGTCATTAGAGCCCTAAAATCTTGTGCAGGTAGAGAAAATGCAGTTACGCATTAGGGAGAGCCAACATGACTCTCCCCGCGTATGGGACTCGTCAAATGACTCAACCATACCCACTAAAAACCCTCCTCAATTACAACTAAAAACACTGAAATATCAACATATCTCAAAACATTACATATATCATTAAAAGAGAGAGAGAAGAGAAACGAAAATGAAAGATAACCTAGCGTCGGGATCGAAAAGAACAAGAGGTGACCTAGGAAGGTCAGGAAAGAGAAAGGAAGGAGTGTGGCAGAAGTAAGTGGAAGTAATGTCCGACTCAGCTCAGGGGCCCCGTGTTTGCCAAACACGTACTTACTAGATGTAAGTCTCCTGGGGAGTTGAAAATTTGATGGTGATACAAAAATCTATGGTATCTATTTCTGGCTATTTCGATGACATTTATGGGCACAATAACTAATTACAAGCTTTTATTTAACTTCACTAGTTAGCTGTATCTTATAACTAAATTTTAAACCAATTCCCCTCAACCGATTGAACTGAAATTTGGCACACATGCAAACCATCTGACAATGCAATATTATGTCTATTTCAAATTAAAACTTTTAAAAAGATTTTTTTCATAACGATTTTATTCCGAGATAACTCGCGACGAATTATTTCCGGGAAGCTTCCCCTGAAATGCAATGCGTCCTTCTCATACAAATCAGTATAACGCATTGCATAACCTACGCTTCTCGTTTTTGCTTCTTATCTTATCATTACGATCGTTCTTCAAAAGATGTTTGTGCTATCGAAAGCAGTATCTCACGGACGTTATATCATTTATGACATTTATTTATATTAACATAAGCTTGTGTTTAAAAGATATTTTGAGTATTACAAATGAACAGGCAAAATAAATTATTACAAGCTTTTTGAAAACAAATAATTCAACTTAAAATATTGAATCATTTTCAGCGATAAAGATAGAAAGTACGTTCATTTTTATTAGGATCTACTAATGTGAAATATGTAGGAATGTATTAACATTGTATTACTTTAATAAAAATCTTATCTTATTTTATTCATCTTAGTACATCGCTTAGATAAAAGCTTGTTTTTAAAAAGGTTTATTTATTATTTTATTTTTTATTAGCTTGACTCCACAACACGACCGTTAGATACATACGTTTCATGAAGAGATAAACTTATCAGTTTCTTGATCCCAGTGCGAAAAGAAAAATATGTGGCAAGAATAACCCCACAGCCTATTTCTCATTATCAGTAGGTCTGTGAATCAGTCTGTACATTGATTGAGGTATGCATGAAACATTCACATGATCTCACAGCGATTCGGGCGCCAGATGTCCAACCAGCAGTTCAACGCACTACCCACCGAGTTACGCTGACTCCTCGACTGTTTAACATAAAAGTAAAACAATGGAAGGTACATTTATTTTGAACCATGCATTTCTCTGAAGAGTGCATTGTTTCACCACGCCCCGTGATTAGAGCTAGTTGGAACTTCAGTGGCAGTGTCGTAAAAACTAAAGGGGTTGTACGAACGGATTTATTGTTCCTTGGGTAAGAGAAAATTACAAATTAATTATGTAAGTGAAAAGTTTGAGAAAACAATCAATTAGAGTGCCCGTGTACGAGTATATCTCGTAAATCTAACTTTATATTATATCAACATGACATTGCTAATATTTGAATATAATTCAGCGTGTACTTGCTCAAAAAGACTAACAAAAAGTTTTATTGAATTCATAGCCACTAAAAATAATTATTTAAGTTTCTCAATGGTTTCCAAAATTAAAAAAGTTAGTGCTGAAGATTTACACTTAGGTCGTTCATTTCCCATTTGAGCACATTTTGCAGAGTATTCATTCATACCTCTTACTTATGTCAAAATAATAGAATTCGCTACGAACGTAGACAATATCACTATTAAGATTTCACTCCATTTCTTAATTCACTTCATATTCCCTTTATCTGGGCATTTTGTATATCTTTTCCCCTATACGTATACTACATACCCTTATTTTATGTAGGTACTTGCCTCGAAACAATTCTCTTTTGTTTGGTTTTACTAATATTTTAAAATCGTTCCATTTCAACTCAAAATTAAATAAAATCCACAATATTGCCGATCTCATTATCTCAACGAAACGTAAGCGAACACGTGACGTATGCCTTAAGCGCCGTTTTACTAGCAGTCCGCGAACCTCTTTTTGCGTCCCCGATTTTTAGTACATTTTTACATACAAATTTTTCATCAAACTTTGGAGGGCAAAACTTAGTGTTATTTGACTATGTTATCAGAAATAATATTTGTCGTGACATCTCCAATGAGAGAAAATAGAAAATTAAGCGCGGAAATACCCCATCGTATATTCATGTATAATATTGTATTAAATAATTAAGTATTTAAAACCTTTTGAAATAAAGAAATATACTATTTATTTTTTTCAGCTGGAAATAATATAAATTTGTTGATGAGAGTCAAAATATCGCGTAACAAATAAATAAATACAACTCATTACACCAATCTACCACTGGATATTGGTCAGTATTCCAAGAAGTTTAACCTGTACCTTCTTTTGTAAATTTATATTGGAAATAAACTTATTATTCTAATATATTAGTTATATTATAATAATAATATATTATAATAATAAGTTTATTATAATGGACATCTGGAAAACAGAGCAAATCCCAGAAGATTGGAAATGTGCAATAATTAGTCCATTACACAAAAAGGGCGATAAAACAGACATTAATAATTACAGGGGAATATCTTTGCTATCGGTAGCGTACAAAATTCTATCAAAAGCGCTTTTAAACAGAATCGAATCTCAAATAGATATTTCAATTGGCGAATACCAGGCCGGTTTCAGAAAAGGACGATCTTGTGCTGAACAGATATGGATTTTAAAAACAATATTACAGATGAGGAAATGTAGAAATACAGTAATTACATTTGTCGACTTTAAAAAGGCGTATGACTCAATAGATCGTGATACTCTCTTTAAAACAATGGAAGAATTTGGGATTGACAAAAAGACTATACAAATAACAAAACAGACACTCACGGGAACGACGTCCAAAGTAAAATTTATGGGAGAAATATCAGAGCCCTTCGAAATTAAAACTGGAGTTCGACAAGGAGACGGTTTGTCTCCGATACTCTTTAACATTGTATTAGAGAAGATAATCAGAGAATGGGAACCCAACGTAAAAGGCATCCAAATTGGTATCAAAAGGGAGAACAGAACTAAAATCAAATGTCTCGCCTTTGCTGATGATATCGCGATTTTTACAGACAATAGAGTAGAAGCCACTCGTGCGGTTGAAAAACTAGATGAAATTGCAAGAAAAACAGGACTACAAATCTCTTACGAAAAAACTCAATACATGGAAAGACGGCCAGAAAACAGTTCCCCATTAATCACACAACACGGTCAAGTCACACAAGTCCGCCATTTCAAATACCTTGGTGAAATTATACAATCTTCAGGACTCAATCGAATTGCTAATGAGCACAGAATCACCAAATTGCAAAGAGCCTATAAACTAACCTGGAGCCACTATAATAAAAGGTGTATATCAAAAAAAGCAAAATTAAGGCACTATAAAACGGTAGTTTTGCCAGAAGCAACCTACGCAGCAGAGACAATGGTAATAGATGGTCATTCTAAAATAATGGAAATAGAAAAGCAAGAACGGAAAATTCTTAGAAAGATATACGGTGCAGTAAGGAGAGATAGTATTTGGATGAAAAGACCAAACAACGAACTATACCTCGATACCAATACAATTACAGAAGAAATCAGGAAACGTCGAGCAAGATTCTACACACATATCTACAGGATGGAAAGTTCTAGAACGGCAAAAAAGTTACTCAATATAATTTCAACAAGCAAAAGCGGCACAGACTGGTTAAAAGAAGTTCAGAAAGACTTAGAACAAATGGACATCACAAATCTGGAAGACCGTAAGGATTGCCGAAATAAAATCAACAATGTTAAATTTGAAGAAAGAACGTTGAGACAGCCTGGAAAAAAATGGACCGATGAAAGGAAAAAGAAGCACTCAGAGAGAATGAAGAAGTTTTGGGAAGAAAAAAAGAAAAATACTTAGAAAAATGTCATTCAAGTTCAATCGCTCTCCTTAAGGGGAATAATCGCATAAATAAATAATAATATTGGTTCTATTCATTGGGCAATATTTTTTCCAACCCCATCCCGTGCCGGCCCGATGGATCGAAAATGTGCAGAAAATAGCCCGCAGGTTAAGAGAAGTTAGACTTGAACCAAATCTTACGTAATGTTTTATATACCTCGTTCTCTCTCTCGATTCTTAAAGTCCCGTATTGCTGCTCCATGTTTCCCCGTATTTCTCCCTTTTCCCATGTTTCCCAGTCGTCCTTCATTGTCATCAGTCTCTCCCTCACGCTTTGTCGCACAAGTACTCCATCTCGAGCAGCCACACCCTCGCCAGAGCGAGCGAAACCTCTTTCCCCGTCCCTTAACCGCACGCATTCGAGATAGGTAGCACAAGGAGTCCTCACATTCCCTCTAGCGTGATGGAAGTACAGGAATAACTTGGGCAAACATATGGCTTCCTTTACAAGGCGCAGCCAAGTTTCACTCCTTCAAAGGAACGACACACGAACTGAATTGAAGGGTGCTTTCCCTCGCTCCATACTCGTACGTCAGTTGCTCAATAAGTCCTAATAAGACTTGCATGTTCCATCGGAATTGGTGACTTGCTGGATCGATACGTAGACTCGAATTTCAGCTTTGGTATGTGAAAAGGCTACAGTATGTTTTGTATTGCGAATACGTATTCATACAATTTGTCAACATGAGTGTAAATTGTAGAGATATCTCAAAAAGAAGAAAATGTTTATAATTTTGGGACTGTCTTTATGAGATAAAAAACGACTCCGGATTAGATTGAGAAAAGTTAATACAAGAAAGAGAATTGCAGATATTACGATAAGAAAAGGAAAATGTAAAAATTGACACACACACAT
>NNCF01126235.1:261967-283604 GCA_002313205.1 Laupala kohalensis | reverse complement strand
TTACGCGTGGTGCTTCACTCCCCCGCGATGTCGCTCGTTCTACGTATATTTGACGCCAAAATAAAGCTGATTTATATGATTAATTAATGAAATTAATGTATATATTTTAGGAGGACGACGTAAAAGGCTAGAACTCGTCAGAAAAAGTTTTATAGCTTTAAAGAAATTGCAGGCGGCGTGGGTCAGAAAGAGCCCAGACGGTCGGACGGCGAGAAATTTTAAAGGACGTTGAGGGCGCGAGGTAAACATATGTCGTTGGAGTTCAAAACCGTCCGATGACAGCGGTTGAAAAACGTTAGAAATGAAACCCAGTAATTGGCTCAACGAGGAACGCAACGCACTTAAAATAACCAATCATGACTGACGCCCAGAAGGGGGGATTTCGATCGTATTGGATGCGTCAGTCATATGACGGTTCAAATTTGAGAAGTTTTGGAAATAGAAAGACGTGCATAGTAGGAGAAAAGCCCATTTATACGGTTGAGATACTCATATAATTTTTTCGACGAACTAAGATGCTCATTTTCGGTACGCTGAGAAGCTCATATCATTTTCTTATTCGATCTATTGATATCTCATATAATTTTTTGACGCTCTCAGATACTTATTTGGAGACTCTCAGATCTCATATTTTTTGACGTGCTCAGATGCTCATTCGATACGCTCAGACTTCTGATACTTCAGATTTTGAGAATTTGTTTGAGTTTATTAGTCCGGAGAATTATCTCACTTGGTGGACTTTTCCGAAACGTCTATTACCAACGATTGCGTCGGGCAACGATGTTTCTTGTTGGAACTTCACCTGATGTTGTCGAGGGACGCTTAGCTCGGTGAGAAATTCGCTTTCCTTCGAGTACTCCATTCGTGATAGATTTTATTTTTTTCCGAGTAAAAGAAGATCAAAGAAAAATCCCGGGTAACGCCAAATAATCAGCTAGTACCATTATATTACAAACATGGGTGTAACATTTTTTTTTGTTGGGTCTTAGGGATCATCGTCAACGGCAAGGTCATTAGAGCCCTTAATATATAATGTAACATATCTACAAGTAAATGGTACCTCAAAAGAAATATTGATATTTGATTAAACGAAAAAAAAGGACCCACTTCATAAAAGAGTGGATTCACGATCAAAGAAAATCCTTTCGTTTGTTATCGAGCATCTAGTCATCAAGAAAAAAGCATGTGTTGAAATACCGCGTGTACGCTTTAAATAAATGTAATTAAGAAGAGAATCTACATTATGTTTACTTCTTAATACGAAAAATTTCCTTTTTGTTAAGTTTACCTTTCCCCGAATATCTAAAGTTTAAAAAGAAAGTTTTAAAAATATAGCGTCAAACAATACTGTCAATATCCGTGATGCTTAATTCTAAGTTACAATAAGGTAGGTAAGAAGAAGAGACCACGAAACAGGAATAAGAGATGGGAGAACGGAGTAAAACTCATATAGAAGATATGAGCTCTTGTCTCTTCGGAACCCAACATTCAATCTTAAGCTTAATTATCGATACATATACTACAACAGTAATACCCTTATTACTGGAATTTATAATTATTACTCCAAACCCATGTAATTGAGCTCAGTGACTATAATCAACACAAGTGACTAAATGCAAACGTCCAATAATTTATGTATGGAACGTTTGCAACGAATCTTTCGTAAAAATACTTTGTTAAAGATTATCTCATCAAGTCGAACACGCCGTTTTCTGTGGAGATATCAAGAAGTAATTTTAATCGATTTGTGATTGGAAAATCCGCCAATTAGAGGCACTATATTTATCAAACTGTTAAAATGTATAAAACAGTCGGTAGAAAACCAATAAACACTCCCGAGAGACGCTGGGTACGTTCATCTAATCAATAATTATTCTATAGGTAGACGCTCATTCATGTATGGTAAGTCCATAAAGTTTACATAACGCCAAAAGTCGTTAACATGTAAAACAGGTTATATTCAGCTTATGAAATCAAGCAATCCTAATTTTATCTTCAGTTGTTAATATAATCAAGAGGGAAAGATACAGTGGGAATTATTTAAAGGTGCGTACTGATCTATACATGTTCATGTTACATATACGTGCGTACGGTAGATGTAAGGTGCATCTACACATAATTTCTACAATAAATTTCTCGTCAAGTATTCCTCGACGTCGTAGCATATACCGGATCGATATCGTGAGAAGAAGAGCAAGACAACGTACCGCTGTGCGTGAGAATGGGTCTTCCATCGCTTGCGATGTCAGAGGTCAGCGTACGCTTGCGAGGGTCACAGCCCCAGCACTCTCCTTCCTGGACGACACACGCAAAGGGACAAGGGTCTCGCAAAGGCGACCCTTTACACACCGTCACGAAGCTGCCAACTCTGGCATGCGAGTACTCTCAAACGATCACTCACGGAATGAAGGTGCGTTTAGAAACACACAGCCGTTATTTTGTCATCGCAAACAAAAATACTTTCTTTCTTTAGTTTCTGTACGCGAAATAAGCTATTCCAAAACGCGATCACATTTACGTTCAAAAATTGGATCGAAAATGTGCACGCAGTTTTTCCGTTTGGGTACTAGCTGATAAAACACGTATTCTCAAAAGATAAACAATAATGGGGTTAACGTGTAAATAATCTCTCGTCCAGTTGTGAAGTGTATCAGTATGAGAGATCAAACAGACCGCACAGGAAACGCCTTGGCAAAGAACGCGACGCGACACAGTCAAGGATCCCAACGGCACTGAGGCGCTCCCGGCGGAGACTTCCATCGGTCGTTCGTCAGCACCTCGAGGTTTAAAAGGCAGTGCACGCGAGAACCAACCTCCCTCTCCCGAAAAGACCCCCGAACTCACCCCTCAGTCCAATGCAATGCGCCCCTCTCAGAACTCTTTCCAATCCTCTCGACTTGGTCCCAATTAAGTGGTATACACCTCCTCCCAACCACCACCTCACCGTTCTTATATTTCAGCATATACTCCTCTCCCAATCCCAGTCATAGTGTCAATTCTTATTTCACCTCTCTGCTATCCACAGTACCACCAATCATATACATACATAAATAGGATACTACTCAGGTGCCAAATTTACCCCATTCTTCTTTCCCTTCGCCGCCATATTGCCCTGGTTCGACCGCAGCACTTCATACCTCTCATATCACTAACCCCATCTCATTCTCCTTCTTTCTCGCCCCCCTTTTTCCCCTTCTCTCACTCGTGTTCGCCACCTTCTGTCCCACCCTCATCAGCAACCCTTCATTCCCCCATTCTTCTCCCAGACCCTTGACGCCTCCTCGCACCTTCTTATCCTCGCGTAGCCCTTATCGCTGGGCAGGCAGGGAGGTCTCCTCAGACAGGGTACCATCGCCTCCCATACTTCTCGCCTTCTTTGCTTATCACCTGACACTCGTGATCGTGGAGACGCCGACGCCCCGGACGCCACCCTTCCAGCCCCGCCGCCTCTGGACACGGAAGGAACCGAGGTGCGTCGTTGGTGATTTGGAGCACGCACGCGAATGTGCCGAGGAAATAATCCCTTAACGTTGCTACATTTCTACTGGATTTTACGACGGATCTGCAGAATGTAACACTTCAGTATTAAACAGCTTTTAGAACAAATGAGTTTTTGCTGTAAGATTTCATCACTTAAAAAGTAAGTTGTTGTAATAACTTCAAATAACGATTCAACAAAACGTAGAGAAAGTATTCTCGTATTCCCTCATCTCATTCTTTCTTTGCGGTTATGAAGTGTATGTACTCCTACGAAAACACGATGTCTATGAACTTATTATTTGACCACTGAGTGAGTACACCTCAATTCGCTCCGCAGGTAAAAATCACAGGAAGACAGATCAGGTGATGGAGATTTTACGGTTCACTCCTCACCGAACACCTTGGGCACTCGTGACGAGGTTCTTGAGGTGGCGAGTGGTTTCTCCGCCCCATTTCCAAATTTTTCTGTAATAGACATTTCTCCTGTTAATTAACATGAGTCAATTTTGCGCCAGGATTACAATTCCTTTCCGGGTCAGTTTCATTTTGCCCATGGTTCATGCACTTGTCAAGCAGTTTACAACAGGCTAACGTAAGTACTCGGGGCTCAAAATATTTCATGAACGAAATTTTCTGTACATTGTATTTTACGGTTATGGTTGTCTCTCGACTCTTCCTTAATGANATTTGTAAATGTTAACAAAACAAAATATTAATGGGAAAGGTTTGATAAATTGTTAGTATTTGCAAGAATTTTGTTTTATTTTATGACAGTACACAGACAATACAATCAACTAACCTGTACATTAAGAACATCTAAAATCTAACTTTGAGAAAGTGTATAGCTTTACCTCATTTGGAGAGAATNCATACACGTATATTTAGTGTCACATTCTTAAGAGTGAATGCGGCGCCTACAAATATTGAAAATAGTTCTCGGAAAAACCACAGCCAAGGGTGTACCTGGGGGGCATCAATTCACCCCCCGAAATAAACAATTGTCCTTTTATTCTTTTCAAATATTTCTTCGCTTATTCGCAATTAACATGTGCATAATTAAGGTTGGAATAGCGGTCAAAGTTAGTCAAATCACTGAGATGTATAATTGTTTTCTTTATTTTTATTGCAATTGTCATAAAACGCAACAATATGAATAATAATGATGAAAAAATATGATTTAATTTCTGTAGGTTAATAGTATAGTACAAACAATTTTCAGGAGCTCGTTTGACTCATCTGAAATGCAGATCATGATGTACAAACATGGAAGCGTCCGAGCACAACGGTTTCGTGATTTGCAACATGTCGGAAAAAGTGAAATATCTTCCTCAGATACAAGCGATGTAAAAATACTACGGAAAATTTACTACAAATCAAAGTAATCTTCCATCACTTTCGTGATTTAAATGTTGGTCTTATTTTGTAAGTAGGGCAACCCGTAGCACATAACATAGCGTACTCGCCTTCCACCTCTGGAGGCGCTGATTCAATCCCTGTCTGATCCAAGTAGAATTCGCGGTGGAGGGCGAAGCGGGTTTGCGGCAGGTATTCTCGGCGTAGTCTCGCTTCCCTGCCTCTCATTCCACCACAACATTCACTGTCATTCCCGTCATTTAGGAGGCCGTCTGAAAACAGGCAGCCTCCTAAATGACGTCCTCGCGCTATCCCCCGAACAGCGAATGCGGTTAGAAGAACCCTGCTCCAGAAGCAATTATGTCGTATCATTTTGTAAACAAGTGTTTTCTCCATAAGACGCAATGTATTTCACCATCAATTATGCCTCAAAAATTTTATTAAAATGACCAGTGAGGTATTTTTTTTTTCATGTTGAAATCATAATAAGTAAATGTTTCTGTTTATTTATGTCAATTAAGTTATTTTAGTGATTTAATTTTACCTGTGCTAGTTCTACCTTAAATACATACACACATGTATACAACACATAACTAAAAAAATTATTGTCAAAAAAGCAGTGCAAACTGCGTATGACCACGTGGAGGACAATAAACTAATTTACTCTCCGGAAGCAAGCGAGGGACCATCCCATCAATTCCGATCAAGGGTCCTAAGGCAGAGGCGGATTCAAAAATTTCAGCAAAAATTCCTAGATAAGATAAAAAGTTAGCTGCGAGTTATAATACTAATAGAATGTCAATATGTTTGTAATTTAACACACACAAAATTATTTTACATGTACAAATTATTATCGAACTATAGATTATTCTGAGTATAGTGTTTAAAAATCATAAGAATTGAAATAACACTAAATTCACGATTTATTATTACAATAAACATGCCTAGATAAAGCCTAAGGAACCTGTATAAGAAATCCGCATCTACACGAAGGAACACCGGAGCAAAACCCGGGCCAGGATGGGGCTACAGAATTAATGTACACAACCGTGCGAAAGCTGAGTACACATAAAACTAAGTTAATATGAGACATAAGACAACACAATCATGCTAGAAAATAGTTTTTGAAATTGTTAAAGGTTATTTAAAAAGTACTACAAATCTTTCACATGTTGGGCGAAACAGTTTTTCAGCTTTCATCTGTGTCAGGTAAAAGCCAAAACTGTTTCGTCCAATATTGAAAATTAAAACAAAGTAATGCGACACTAATTTTTTCCAGTATTTAAAACGTAAAAATAAAAAAAAAATAAAGAAATGCATAAGTCACAAATTTGATAAAACAATTTTGGCTTTCGCCTGACGAAAATGTGTGCGAGTCATCCATCCCCACTCTCCGAAATAAAACCATCTGTACGCATCTGACCAGAAAATAGTTCGAGTAACTGTAATGGAATCCTCACAGACACCACTTCAGTGATCAGTTAAGGCAAGAGATGCTTAGGAATAAATCAAATTACTTCCAAATTAAAATTTATTATATTTTCATGTTTCACAGAAACAGTAAAAATACTTCACAACACAGAGATGAACAAAGAATTCACTGTGTTTTGAATGTACTTACTAACAAAATTTTCATACCACTCAAAATTTGCCCCGGGCAAATAGGAGCTACTGCCACAAATATCGTTTATTCATAGAAATAAGAGTAAGGTTTCTTATTTCTTCGCTTCTTCCTTTTCTTCCTTTTCTTCCTCGGTCTTTTCAACTTTTTGGGGAGTGGTAGCAGGTGCCTTCTTAGGTTTATATTTTAAGTACAGGAATAATAAAACCATACCTGCCAATGTCACTTTAGCAACCTGCAACGAAATAATTTAATGTGAGTAATAAATGATTGTGTTACTAGCAATAAATTATTAATTTGAGTACATTAGCTCTTCCTGTGTCCGATTCGTTGAAATATTTTCTCAACCCTGTCCTTGCCGAGCTCTCACCACCCCCTTCGCCACCGCCCATCGTCACAAAACTACTTATGTGTTAAATCTGGAACCAATTGGAACATGTACAGTACTTAAGTGGAATAACTAAATACGTTATCATCATTTTATAAGGTTAAAAAGTATTTAAAATGGAAAACTCTACATAAGCGCTGTGCAACTTATCTTAGCTCGCGGGTCATTTTTAGTATACTTTTGAGCAATCGGGCCGGCACGGGGTGGGGGTGTGGCAAAATAAAACTTATGAGACATTTTTATTTATTTGTAACGCGATAATTTGATTAAATGGAAAAATTGAATAGTATATTTCTTTCATTTTCAAAAAGTATTTTTAATATTTAATGTTATAATAAAATGTTTCCATATTGTAATGTATCACGGGGTAATTCCGAACACAGTTTTCTATCCTCTCACCAGACGTGCTCCAACAAATACTAATTCTGTCAGCATATATTTCAAACACAAAGTTGTGCCCCTCAACGACTGATGTTAAATTTTATGTAAAATGTCCTACTCTAACTCGCTGGTTGAACAGCGTTGCTCTACATCAATATAAAAAGTAATCCGATCGTAGTGTGTACCGATTGACAAACCTCGTGACAATTACGATAGATACACATTATTCAAAGAATAAAGCCGTCCTCACAAAGTAATGTTCTACGTCATATTGTACCTCTCCTCAGCAGGAGGATCGCGGAATAACGACCAAGAATTAGGCAATCGCTTGACGTGTTCTCGAATTAAATTAATCTATTTATAGTGCTTTATCGAAATCAAAATTCTCAATTTTTACAGAAACACATGGGTAAACTATTCATACAATTACATTTTCTCTATAGCTATCTCATAGTAGCTAATCCTTAAAAATTAACACATCGTTGAAGATCACGATATTTTACCTGTTTACCGTAACTCGCTTTTTATTAAATTGCATTAAAAAAATAAATTCCAAGTTACTCCTAACGGTTTACTGTAAAAAGAACTATACAACATTGATAAATAACTAGTACATCCGTGGGAGGAATTTTGCAATGTGGGCCAAGGTAGTAATCCCAAAATCGGCGAAACTAAGCCAATGCTCGAAGCACATTCTGTAACTCGCAACAATTTAGCGAAAATTATTAACAATTCAGTTTCTAAACTTTATATTCATACGTCCACCATGTAAAACATCACTACTTGACTGTATCGTTTACTTAAACTCGAATCGTTTCCCTATTTAGAATGTAATTCACTTTACACACGTATTACAGCACAGATGTAATTGAATGAACGCCCATTTATCTAATCGATTAATAATATTTACTTGCATAAGATATCGTCGTAACATTTTGTTATTTCACTTAATAGTTCAGATGATTAACCACAAAAATGTATAGGAACTACACTAATACTCACCGAATTAATCGTCAAAGCAATAATGTTACTGCCTGTAAGTCGTTGTCGATTCAGTACACCAGTTGAAAGATGTTTTATTTCATAAAAATTGAAACGCACCGGTATGACCATGCAACTATTTTTTGATTAACGTATCGAATCGGCTTAATAAATAACTTCAATGGCAACGTAACCGAGTATACGTAACGTGAGTGACAATCGCAGATCAAACTCCGATGTAATCGGACACGCTAACAATGGCACCCTGATACCGATATCCAGTTTCATTTGTTACAATACGGATCATTCGTATTGATTAAAGAAACCTAAATATTCTACATTTACCATATAAAAAACAATCATATTTGATTTGCGATAATTACATTTTTTTGTCAAAAAGGCATCGAGCATGTTGAACTTGTCGGAGTTTTTATAATAATGCAAATTATGAAAGTTCACGATCAAATAATAATCATTCCCTCGCTTGAAGTATCTTAATTGAAATCATGTCTGATTTTTATACTTTTCATTGGTTTGAAGTCTCACGGTGCAGGTCGACTGGAAAATGCATATTCCGAAAAAAAATATATCACAATTTATTATTTAATTATCCAAGCCCAGATTTTTCTCAGGACCAGGTTTTCCTCCGAGTAGATACCCATTTTTTATATAGACTGGCTAGGCTCTTGCCAACGGGCGGCATGTGTTGAAATAATTAACCTCAAATTTAGTGTTATTTCGATAGTTACGATTTATAAACAATATTTTCCTAATAATATATAATTTGATAATCGTACGTACTTCTGAAATATTTTTTTGTAGTTTATGAAATACAAATTTTATTTCTCCCTTGTTCGAAATAGATGGGATGGTCTCTAGTTTGCTTCCGAAGAATAAATTAGTTTATTGTCTTCCACGTAGTCACGCGCAGTTTGAGATTGGTTTTTGACAATAAATTTATATATTATTTTAAAATGATCAGAAACTACGGCGAGTGGCGGTACAAACAACAGGATGGTCTGAGGTGGGAAATTGCATGCAATATATATTTATGATAATGACACTATTTTAAATGGCTTGCAAAATCCAGAGGACATGAACTACCCTTTTCAGATTATAATATTTTTCATTTTGTTTTATAACTTTATTTTGCATTTCTTCTTCACCCAAATAGAATATTTGAATAATTTCTAAATTAAGGCGAATGTAGCCGCGAGATCTCAGTTAGTAAACATATATTTTTTAAGTTAAATATTTTTAATTTAACGATAACATTAGAATTTTTATGTTGCATTCAATAGATTGTTGAAATATATTTGGTCGTTGTATATTTGACAGTAATAGTTGCGACATCTTTTGATGACAGTCTTTGTTCTGACGCTATGAATTTGTTCCTTTATATACCTTGCAATCACATTCACATGTTGAAATCCAATGTACAATTCATTCGTAAGTAATTAATCAAAACTTATTCGGTAAGGTATATTTTATCCTTACATTTTTATCCGTGACGAGGAAATATTTTCCATGTTCTCGTGATCAGTAACGAAAATAATTGTATAATTTTAGTTNATAAGAGACAGGTATAAGTATATTTCGCATGCCATAAATTAAAATTCTATAACGTCTTTTTATTACTGCAATGCGTTTATGTACGATGATATACAAATTTTGAAGCATCCTGGTCTATGAAAATGTTCGAACGTGGCAGTATTTTAACAATAATAATTATGAGTATTTCATTCTTTATTTTGATTTTTTCATTTCCTTCATATAAAAGATCGAGTAAAAAATTTTGGGAAACATAATTGCTACTCTGAATGACTAAAATTTGCTCATGGGTATGACAATAGAAATAATATACTTTTTAACACTCACATACTGATCGCTTGTGATATATTTTAATCTGTTACACTTGTTCTTAGATCTTTATTTTCTAACCTCTCGCTACACGTCGACACGCAGAACTTTACTCTTAAAATGACAAATACAGACGATAAATTTTGAATATGATGTAAGCTACCAAAGATTATTTTATCCGATAGAAATTAAATAAAAACTTAGTTTTTTTTCTATCTCGAATAAATGGAAGGTCCAGTTTCTTTGTGCAAACAGCAAATGATTTACCTTTTCATTATTTATTTTCAAATATACCAACTAGTATGATAAGCATTGTTTTTATTCAAGGTCATATACATCATACGTTACAATTGTTTAGATAATAATGTTTTACTGATTTGAAACATCCCACAGGAAACTGCTCAAATAATATGTTTTAATGGCTCTATAATCAAGGATATTCAAGTCTGATAAAGATAATTTTTAAAATTAGTGATAATATATTACGAAACAAAATTTTAGAGTTTATAGTTAACGATTTTATTGTGGATTTAATAATTAAGGTTATTTCCCATGGAATGGAGATATAATAAAAATACAAATACTCGGCGATAAGCCCACTAATTATGTTATAACTTACAAGTTATCAGGATTTATTTTATGGATATTACTTGACAACAAATTCAGCTCTCCTTTACGAAAGTGTTCTCCATTGGGGAAAGTCAAATACTAGACATTGTTAGTGTCTAACGGTGTGATTTCGGCAGTTCGTCACACAACAAGACCTAGTCACTCGACAAATAAAATTATGAACACTCAGCTCCACAATAAATCTAATTTAAATAGCTGGTTTCACGTGATATTTTTAGCTGACGTCTGATTGTCTTGCACTATGCATCATCGGGAGCGCGACAACTTAAAGTACTTCCACCAAGATACAAACAGCCGCATAAACGGCAGTAAATTTCGATCAAACCGAACTATCCCATCAGAGGGCATATGGTATCAAAAGAAATGAAAAATTAAAAAAGCTGCCTAGGAATTTTGGACAAGTAATCGTCCATGATTAAAAGTAATTGCTTCAATATTTGCACAACAACTGGTAAATACCTTTTGCACATTCACATTAATATCTTTTTTTATTTCATTGTCACGTATACTATTTGGCATATAATCAATAAAAGTACATGTCTTTTTTAATAAATATTACGCGATTAAACCTTTACAGCATTTAATTGTTTTGCGGACACCCAAAATTCAGCACATCATAAAGCTTTATTATTAGTTTCATATTTTGGATACATTTTATATAGCCATGTCGTATATACACAGTTACTGAAACAGTTTAGCTTTAACTAGTTGATATATCTATCAGTTAATACTCCTTCAAATCGTTAAGTAATCCACGCCTGTCAGCTTTGTTCTTGAAAGTAAATAACATTGTAACATGTTTTTGTAAAAATTATGGTGTTTATCTTTAATAGCCAGGTAATAATGTTATAAATCAGACTTTCACTATTTGCAATAATATGAGTACAAGGTACAAATTGTATTAAGTGTCCGCAATTATCCCAGTCTCCCCTAGTCTGTGTAACAAAATTAATTTTATTTATCTTTTGGATTCTACTATATTCAAGTAATCGAGAGTTTGGACACCAAAAAAAATCAAAGATGGCGAACTCGACTGGTGTTTCAGGGCAGCCACCACCATTATTTTGGAACAAAAATCCCGACACCCGTTAAGACTTGAACTGCCTGTGATTGTCGTTTGATATTAAAATAAACGTTTGGTAGCACTTACACATACCATACGGGTGTACCAACGCTTTGGAAACGATAAAGAGATTACCATAAAAGGAATTTCGTTGAAAGTAGATTAAAAAATTAAGATTTATTGAATAATATAGGCAATGTATTTTATAAATATGAATGTTAATTTTGTGTTACACTACAAAGGAAAAAAAAAGTCCTTAAAGGGCAGTCTCTCTTAAAGGTAATTTGTCAACTTTGGTGGTACAACGTATAAGATGGAAATGTCACGAAGTCGAGTAATATACAACACAGGGAGAATCTATTGTGTAGGTTGGCTGCTCTCCCAAATTTCGTAACTTTTCAGATGGCAGCTGGACTTTATGAATGACACTTTCTCTATTCGTGATTCGGAAGTATTTCTGCGAAATGTAGAAAATCGACGCGGCCAATCAGTCCCCGGACAAGACCTTGGGGCGCAGCTCTTCTCTTCTTCCTCTCGCCTCTGCCCCTCCCACTATCCCCACCATCACCTTGTTGCCTCGCAAACACCCGCCAGGTGCGCGCCCTCTTCGCTACCTATCGATCAGGGAGACAGCGGGGGCGATAAGAAAATCGCTGCCGCCTCCACATAAATTATGGATATTGGCCAGCACCGCTGGCGGAGAAGATTCAGCGAAAAGAGATGCGAGCTCTGTGCGAAGATAGCTCAAGCGAGAAGTCGTCTGGAAGCATGCCTTATCATCTATCGTGTTCTCTATTGTGTCGATTCTTCGCTTAACACACATACATTTCTTTTCTTTAAAACTAATTAGTGCTTTTATGTGGATTACGAGGCACGTCAACAACTGATTTCGTTCGATTTAAGATATGGTGTGCATTTTGTACCCCCAAAAAATAAAATTTCGACAAATGCTGCTTAGTTTACACCCCATTTTCCAAGCTCGCGAATGTATTGCAAACATTATCTTTCCTCATAAATTCTCTGAGAAATATTTCTTCTATAATAAATTATCTATAAAAAGGTAGGTAGGTTAGAGTATACTTATGAACAGAAATTATTCTTATTAACTTCTCGGAAAGGAATATTCAATACTTGGATCAACATGCTTTAAAAATTGAGAAAATCAAGAATAAGATGATAAATCAGGTATCATGCACCAAACCGAATTGAAATAATATACAAATAAACGATGACATCTGAGAGTAACAATTTGTAACCAGCTTAAAAGTCACGGTACATTTTTCAAGCGTTACTTCCGTGTTCATCAGAGATGCAAATATATTATTAAATTCACTAGTTTCTAATATTCAAAATATATAACTATAATAAAAAAAGTAATGATTTAAGCAAAAAATAATGATTTGATGTCTACATAATGTAATGTATCGTATCAGAATTGCTTCTGGAGTAAAAGGCTTCTAACAGCACTTGCTGCTTCGGGGACACCGCGTTGAGGTTCCTCTGTGTCCTGGTCGTTGTTCGGACGGTCTCCTAATGACGAGGATCACATGCGAATAAGGTGAATGATGATGAGTGAATGTTGTAGTGGAATGATAGGCAAGGGAAGCGGGAGGACCCCGAGAAATCCTGCCGCGAACACAGCTTCGTCCACCACCGCGAATTCTACTTGGATCCGACAGCGTTTGAACCCGCGTCACCAGAGGTTTCATATAGCAAGGCGAGTACGCTAGGCACTGCGCCACTGCCATGTCAATGTCAACCCTAACATTTTTCATAAAGAAGAAATAAAGAAAATATTTATTGTTAAATGTGGATTTGAGTTTCTTTGACTGTCTATAAAGGTACGGTGATATAGTATATATTCACTATATGATATAGTGAAGAGACAGTCAGAGAAAGTGTGATTGAGTACATATTAATATAAACATTAAATGCTACATCCTTTTTTGGATAGCAATAATTGATATTAAAAATATCGACAAAAATTTAGAGATTAACATTTTGAAACTACAAGTTATACATCAAAGAAACAATTACCCTACGCGGTGATAAACGTTTAAAAACTTCAACATAAAACATTTTTTCATTAACTATTATGTAAATTCGTCAATGATTCACGGAGGAAGGTATTTTTAAGGAACTTGATGTAAAGTTTCTATAATACATGGTGCCAGTCTTTAGCATGACTTTAGCTTGCCAGTCTTTAGTAATTTAGCTAAACGAAAGTTTTCCTCTCACTGTGCCGTCTAAATAAACTCTCAATATTTTACCAGTATTGATTATCGAATTCCACTCGCATACCTGCTCAAAATTGATGGTAGTTTAACGCCAAGTCTCAATGCAAGATGTTCAAACAAGAAACACAATTTTTTAATAATTGGGACAGCCTTTCACATAGCAAGCACTGTTTCATAACAAAAAAATAAATCGATAAGAGAAGGAAAGTTGCACAATAATTGTATAATTTTATCGTGTTTTTCTTTTCTAGAAGAAAATGATTGTATAAATGTAAACGGTATTTTTTTTAAAAAACTTTCATCTCTATCCGTTTAAATACTATATTATAACGAAGTAAAACATTTGCATAAACTTTCTAGCCTATGTATCAGACTAAATGTGATTTTTCTATCTGTATTGATGTTTTTAAGTCTCACATTTTTGTGATCACGATGAAGATTACGAGAGAGCCACGGCAATCGGGTCGATAGTTTCGAGAAACTACGCACAATCGACGAAGATAAGTTACCCGTAAAGAAAATGACAGGTCGTAAATATTCTGAGAGCTCATTCAAACCAGAAAACCTTGGAACAAAAAGGATTGTAAAAAAGCTTCGAAATGAAAAGAAACTGAAGCAGAAAGCAAGATGTAGAGCGATCGGTAAACGCCGTCAGTCGACGCAGACAAAACATTCAGCACGATTCTTCCTAAGGGGTTGAGGTGGAGGAGAAGGCGGCGGGGGGGTTCGGCGCAGTTGTTCCCCGAAGGTGAGTAACAATTGGAGTTCTTTACTAAATGCCGCTCTAACGAAGTAAGAGGTCAAAGCGAAGGAAGGACCAGGGCGATGGAGTGCGGGAGACTGCAACGGGATTCGGAACACGAGAAAAAATGGGAGAGGAGGAAATCTAACAGAATGAATGGCGAGGCAAAACGAAGGTGAAAAGAAGTTAACAATCGAGAAAAGAAGCGAGGAATTTTTCGACGGGGTGGATGGAGACAGTAAAATTTCAAGAGTGATCTCTCAAGCGTGAAAGGTTACAGGAAACCTAGATAAAATATGCTACGACTTCGTCATTGTGGTGAGGACGGGAAACGCAGTTAGGTGGCAAAACAGGCAACACCGTTTGGTGGCAAATTGGTGGTTAAGGTGACACGGACGTAAAGGAGAGAAACAACCGCGGATACGAAAAGCAGAATATTGAGCGGAACAGAAAAAAGGAAGGAAAAATGTACTAAGAGGAGCAAAAGAAAAACGGGAGAAAATCAATAACATACGAAAAGGTCAAGGAATTTCGTGAAAAAAAAATTGTGAAAAAAGGAAGAAACCATTCATGTATTACGCAAATAAAGTAATTAATTCTCAAGCGGGTACTACAGAGAAACAAATATCAAAATCAAAAATGATAGAGACTTCGATGACATCGAGGAAAAGTAAAGAAGACAGAAGATGATTTGTGGCGATGGAGAGTACGAGAAGAGAGGCGAGATGTGGCAAAACGAGGTGGCAACGCCTTAGAAGGGTAAAAGATGTCACAAACGCGGAGGACGTGGCCTAAGGAAAGAAGGACGGGTGCAGACAAAGAGGGAGGGGAGAGACGCTACGTCGGGGAACGAGGTCGTTAATGAGAAGAACAGTTAAAACAGCCGATACCACACGGGAGCGGCGGCGATGGGGACCGTAAAGCGAAGACGTAGCGGGGACCGCGACGGGAAAGAAGGGCGATGCAACCAGCCGAAGTAGAATGCTTCTATGACGCCACTCTGCAACGCTGCCACAAGTTTTGAATTAACACTTATGTTCAAAGTAATGTAACTTTACTCAGAGAAAATGTACCCAAGTAAAATAACCCTTTTGTGCGTAAAAATTTTTCGCTGTTTCTCGAAAACGGTGACGTACAGGAATGCGGTTTAGAAATCTATTCGCAATACTAACCGACCAATCAAAATACTTCTATGTATATATTCAAAATTTTCGAATTTTAAGAAACCAGAAGTGAATTGCGGTGTGTAAATGAAGCCGTAATGAGCTATCCAGAAATAGGTTTCTATTCCTTACGCATTCAAAGTCAAATTTCACGATCAATTTCGACGCATCAATTTGTTCGTGAGTTATCGGGGGAACAAAATTCTTAACATACACACTTACGACATTGGACATCGCCAAAATTTGAAAATAGACTGTCCAGGAGCCAATTCGCAAAGATCTGAAGAGGACTCAAAATAATTTTTCCAACCGATTACAATACTTTCTTTACACACTCTGTGTAATTAGAAAGTAAAAAAAAACGAACAGGAACGTGCTGTGTTAATTAATTTTAAAGAAGTATAAGAAAATTATTGTTCTCAACGTAATCATAGGAAGTTTGTAACTGCTGTCTCGACACTAAATTATTTATTTATTGCCATTTCAACTGTTTGATGTTGGGTGAGAGCCTGTATACAGTGTAGTCAAGGCTGTTTACTTTGCCATCGTCCATAAGAGTAATGATAAGTGAACCTCATACCTCATATACTCGCAATACTTTCGGATTTCTTTGATCTTAAATCTATCGTCAACATTGGTTCAGTCAGCATTCGCTTCCTCTTGTGGCGCCATTTTGTTCTTTACGCGTCGAGAATGTGTAATAAATATTATCTTTAAACGAATATTAACTTGTATTTTTACAGTGAATAGACAGCTTTTGCGACTATTATTAATATTTATTCGGATACAAGGTAACCCGACAGACGTTGTCCTGTCCAAATTTCAATAACTTTGTTTGTGATCGTTTTGTGAAATTGTGAAAAGCCATTTTAAATGTGAAAACAAAGTAAACGTGAGAAAAAAATCGTATTTCTGAGTGATCATTGCATCTATTAACGAATGTGGCACATGGATATTCAATTTGAGGAGGAGTGCATTCAGAAATACACCAATCGGAAATTTAACACGCGAGATTAAAAAAATAGAATCAACGAAATGTCATTCCTATCGTCAGTTATGCAAGAGTGCATCAATAATTATGATTTTTGCAGTTTCTCCGAATTTGTTATCTTTCCTTTGTAGTTGTCCCGATTTTTCTTTAACTTTTCCAGAACCATACGAACGAAGCAAAAAAAAAGAATTACGCATATCCATCGTTGGAATCGTGAGTTATGGTCTTGAGTTCATAAAAAAATCCCATAGAAAAAAGCATTTACAGTTCTTTCCAATTTTTCCAATTATCCGGACACCTTTTCGAATTTATCTTTCCTTAAAATCCTAATTTTGACTATTACGAACATTTTTAAAAAATTATCCAAATCGCTCCAACCGTTCTCAAGTGATGCGCTTACCAATGCATTTAATTATTATTTCTGTATGTATGTACATCGTTCCGGACAGCTAAGGACCAATGACGAATAAGTAAGGCTCACTTTTACATCGTAATTTTTACCGAGATCGGAGGAACAGCGTCTAGATAGGATCCAGACTGCTGTATCCGAGCATTACAACTAACTACAGTTGTTAGTCGCAGAGGGCGGACTTTTCGTACATCCCAGATATTTAAACTGAGACAGAAATGAAAAGCTACAAGTCCGCCCGGGATGACTTGGAGACGAGCAATCACGCTGTCACCGTGGCCACGACGGGGACTTTTATTTATGTAGATTACATTAATTGTTTCGTTTCATAAAATTCGTTGCCAATTCGTGTCAGATAACAGTATTCCATTATTTTCGGTAAAATTACATAAATTCTTCTTTTATTCCAAATATTGTCGACAGCCGCCAGACAGTTTCTGTTTCAAAGATGTAACAAGAATTAATTAGTTTGTTAAGCGTTATAACAAGCGATCATTATCTGTGGCACATTTCATCAAATGTTTTTTTCTAAGAACCTGTACCTGTAATTCTGTTGAATATACTTTATTGTCCTAATAAATGTAAATTTTATTTTATTAATAATATAACATAGTCGTATCATAAAACATAGTATTATGGCATAAATGTTATCAGACGGTCGGAGAGTCAGAAAGAAAATTTCAGTAACCCAAGCCGGACTTCACATGCACTCCCAGACTTGAGTCTGGCGGAACTATTATGCTTTGGAGCCACTGATTCGTAAGTGAACCGCGTCTATACGATTACTCAATAATAATAATAAATTTATTGTCAAAAAACAGTACAAACTGCGTATGACCACGTGGAGGGAAAAAAACTAATTTACTCTCCGGAAGCAAGCAAGGGACCATCCCATCAATTCCGATCAAGGGCCCTAAGGCAGAGGCGGATTCAAAAATTTCAGCAAAAGTTCCTAGATAAGATAAAAAGTTAGCTGCGAGTAATAATACATATATTATGTCAATATGTTTGTAATTTAACGCAAATATGTTTGTAAATTTACATGTACAAGTTATTATCGAACTATAGAACTATAGATTATTCTGAGAATTATTATACATCTCATAAACAAATTTTGCCTATATTCCGCCAATATTTTCGTTAACATCCCTCCAGGGACCATACCATCAATTCCGTTCATGGGCTCTTAGTATATTTAATATTTCTATAAAAAGGGTATTTAACAAATACGCAGTCATCAATTTATTATTCCCAAATAAATCGTAGCGATTAATTTAAGTCAAATTAAGTACATGATATCTTGAGTTTGGGTACCAATAAATATATCATTCATCAGATCACCGACGTTTCCGTTTTTATCGTCATCTTCAGGGAACTCTGCAAACATAATAGAACCTCATCACCTACAACCACTTATCTCACATCATTATGCTGTAGTGATAAATTCATTGAATATATGATTCTTGATTGTGGGAAGTATATAAAGCATTCTAATGGAATATTGATGACTGTAAGTGTACGTCTTAATTAGAGTATACTAGAACCTTGCATTTTGTGTCAAGTGCAGATCGTATTTCCTTGGCTGTGTTGCTCATCTCTTGAGGCATCGTCACGTCACATAGCAGTAATAAGAACCTTAACGATACACCTACAAACGGTAACTGTGTTTCGCCACGGAGATTTAATGTTTCGTATGTAATCAAAAATATTGCTTATATCTCCGAGAACGATCCATCGGATCTCTCTACACGTACAGAGTATCATCTTCTCTCACATCAGTTCAAGAGATTGGTTTTTCTATCCCATGAAAAACCAATCTAACCAATACTGAAGAACAATTAGATAGTATGGTCCGTAGCATCATTTTTATTACCTCGCACACTTTTATAGCTTCTTCCCAGAAAACGAGTAAATGTCTATTAACTGTATTTCCTTGCTCATGAATCAAATTTTATGAGATTCGATCCGCGCTGAACAATGTGTTTGGAGACCATTTTCATGTAATAATGCTCCAACGAACTCTATTTTATTGATTTTCCTTTTATGATCTCATCACAAAGTGTTAGGTCGGTATTTCTTCTTCTTATTCGTTTAGTCGATTCCGACTCTTCTTGACCGCATGAACTAAACCACGCCATACTCTTCTGTCCTGCACCATTTCTCGAAGACTCTCCAGTTTGGAATCCATTACTTCCGTGATGCCATCCATCCATCTCAGGTCGGTATTACACCAGACTAACACCAGTCTGACCACGTCATTGGAGAATCGTAGCCAGAGTTTACCAAAACGAATAATTTGTACACGTTTCTCTCACACACTCTAGATAGTCTGGATACACAGTTTAAAGTAATGCGAAGCCTCGTCAGCACCGACACCCGCGGGAAAGTGTAAATAGGCGCTGACTTATGTTTATATTGGCTGATATGAATTGTGATTGCTAATTTAATCCAGGTTAAGTTTACTTTAAAAAAATGTCTTGTTTTGGTGTGTGTTATTTTCTTTTGATTCAGTTCCCATAAATTCGGGAAATATATACAATACGTTCCGAAATTGTACATTCCGAAATACGGGTATCGGTGAGTAATAATATATAATATAAATTTTGACAATAGAGAATTAGTGAAGTAGTACTTAGTATGTACATGAATTTGGTAAAAGTTTATTAAATTTCGGTTTGTATTATCTAAATTAGTATTCGTGTACACTACTGATTTATAAATAAATATTGAAAAATATAAAATTGTTGGAGGCCTAGGAGTAAGGAGAATTGATTGGCAGGAACGGCTGGGACGCAATTGACGCAGTAACAATGTTGCTCTACAGAGGTTGTGTTTGAGCAATTTGCAACTGCCATGGTAGAGGCGCAAACCCAGTTCACAGATAACAACAATGACTATCCAGTCTGGATTTAGTCTGTGAGTATTACACGATTATATTTCCATGTTAGACATTATAAAATATCTTCCACGAAACACATGACCGTGAAGTGAGTGAGTATAGTTGAACTATCATCATTTGTCTATAACAATATGTTTTTGTTAAGAAAAACTTTGATTATATGTTTAATAATATATCTATGACATAGAAATGTGATCGTGAAAAACCCGGTCTTAGGGTGAATTGGTACATTTAAGCACCTTGCTTATTTTTTAAAAAAAGTTTTATATTTGTATTTTAACTTAAGTTGATGACTGCGTTGAACCCAAACATAATTTTTCAATTAGTTTCTTTATTTCTCAATTAACAGCTTGTATTTAAATGTACCGTGAATTTTCTCCAAATTCTAAGTGATATGTCAATAAATTTTTAGTAAGGTAACTATCAAACACATTGATTTATTTCCTCCTCAGGCATTTTTAACTTTCTTGATGTGCATCTATCGATAAGCATTTTTTTCTACATTCCGTTTACAACAAGAAAAATATTTTGAAAATTCATTCAACTTGAAAACAAATACCAATAATTTATACAAATGAAGAAATGCTATGTTTGCAAGGAAGTTCATTTAAATTTTACTTAGTATTTAACTTGATGATAAATATAGATAACTGAGACGTAAAAATATCTGTAAATTTTGTTATTTAATAGAAGAAGAGTTAGTTTATCTACATGATCCGAAGATGTATTAAATATTTTTTGGAGAAAACAAATATTTTACTTAAACTTAAATTCTTCAAAACTTGACATTGTTTTAAACAAAAATGTCCCTCTAGTGGGATGGTTTATAACTAATCTCCCTCATAGGTCTATTTTCTAAAGGGATCGATTCGAAGACTAACACGAATTTCTCAAATTTAATATAGAAATTAACTTTTCCTTTAAGAACAATTAATGAAGTTATTTAACAAAAAATAGAAAACTCTAGTCAAACTAAAGAGTAGTCTTCAAATACAATGTTTTTAATTTAAACGGTATAATAAATGATTTTCAGTTTTTAATACACTATAATTTATAAATAAGTTAGGAGTATTTTAATGTAAACAAAATTGATAAAACTATCGAAAATTTCACAAATGAATATGAGATTAATTAGCACCTGGCACACTCCCAGTACCTTAAATGTAATTTTTATTAAATGTGGCGGCCCAAGCAAAATCTCTGTAGTGAAGTTTTAGCTTCACCATAGCGACCGCGAGCTCGACGTCATGCCATTAGCGCTCCCTAGACGCTGAAGTGACGCTCCACTATCGATTTTAATCTCAAGATAAAAAAAACATGTGGTTCTGTGTGTTGCAACGCCCAAGGTGTTAAAAGCTTTGTCAGGGCCCAGAAGTAATTGTGGGTAGGAAAGATTGGGGCGCATTTGAAAAGAAAGGTAAATTTGAATAACTTCATCA
>NNCF01126235.1:242456-261926 GCA_002313205.1 Laupala kohalensis | reverse complement strand
AGACAGCCTTTAGAGCAGTATTGTGGATGTAACTAAGATTGTTTGTTATTTGACTACGTTTTTTGTTTTTGTTTATTTACTTTTCAGACTACATATGAAAGAAATAGAAAATACTACAGCTTGTCTGATAAGTAAATTGAACCTCGAATGTTAGTTTACTTATAATTTCTTCGTGTATCAAAATTCGTTTCCACAGCATAAAACATATTCAAATCTGTCCCAATCATTCTCATTTCATTTATATTTAAACAAATCGTTCTAAAATACCCTGTTTTTTTAATAGATACAGTAGTAAATTGTGTTCAGTGCTCTTATTTCAATATTTTTATGACTTGTTATTTAAGGATTTTGAAAATAATTTTTGAGATAGTAAATTCCTACTGCATCAACACAATTAGTTGTATTATTTTTTTGCAATGTTATATATTTCTCTAAAACGTTTCACAGGTATGACATTTTATTGACATGGACGAGGTTTCTGTTAAATTTAAGACCCTAAAATTTTATCAGAAGTATACTTTTTATCTTACAATTGTGTTATATGAATTAGAAAGGTGTTATTCGCAATTTGGAATAAACTTTACTAAGTAAAACCATAAACAAATGACTCTTATGCCTATTCAAATATTCCCTCTCCATAGGATACTTTTGAAAAAAAAACGAGAGGTTTTAAAAAATCAGAAAAAGACGAAAATAGAATGTATATGTAATATAGTACAAAATTACGTCACAGGAAAATAAATTTGATGTGAATCTTGAGAACACGCATCATATTATTTTTATTCTCAAAATCCTATGTTAAAATTTTAAATCTTTCAAACACAATTCCCTACTCATGTCTTTCAGACTAGTTTTTAGTAATTGTTGAACTGTATGTCGTATTGTCAACGTAATTACATTATGTTATATAATGTAATGTTATATAAGGAAACATGTGCACGAAATTGAAATTTATTATTTATAAATGGACATTAAATTAAATAAAAATCCATGGAACGTGAACTGAAATAATCATAAACTTCAAAAAGTTTGTATTACTCTTTCCCCTGAGAAACGAAGGAAGACATTCACAGGTCATTAAAAGCACTCCTTCAGGCAGATTATTCGGTTATTAAACAGATAAATCAATTAAATAAAATAAAACGTGATATCCCAGTAACAAAAATTAACTTAATTAAGTGAAATACGAATTTCACAGATTCGTTTCTTTTTTGTGTCATGCGTAACAGTGTCAGAGAGTCTTTAGGTTGCTACCATCCAAGAACACGTTTTGTTATAAATCCTACCTTAATTAAGTCACATACACAGAAAGAAGGCGCCGCTCTCTCCATTATAAAATGCGTGTACTTTCCTTTTCTTAAAATATTTCAGTAATTATAAAAGTTATGTTTCAGTTAGTTTAGTACCCAGGTATAATTAAGAGAAAAATTGAATTACGGGATCGTTTATGAAATTTTTGAAGTTGATGGAGTGTCTTTAGAATCGTTTTTAGTTGTAGTACAATGTGCGAAAAAAAATTGTTTCCTCTCCGAGTGAAAGAGTCGCTGTGACTCTAGAAAGACTCTAAGTGTAATAAAAAGACTCTCAGAAAACCGCGTGTGTGGTATATTAGATCAGTTTTTCTATATTTGTGGCCCTTGGAGTACCTCAAATATCCACAGTGATTATTCCTTATTACAGGGACTAACTGGTGTTACTTCTGTTTAATTATAGACTTTCCGTGATTATACTCTTTAGTTTTAAAATAGCGGATATAAAGTATATATCAATACAATTATATTTACCCTTCAAAAGTTGTAAACTAATGTTTTTTTTAATTATAACAAATTTCAGAAATACAAAATAAAAAGTTTATTCTTATTTTATTCATTAATTTATATTTGTTTTATTTAAATAATATATGCTGAATAGTTTTCTGAAGGACTATAGTTAGCCCTTGTTGGTATCTGCCCCACGTCTTCTACAATAATATTCGTGGGACATGTCGAAACAACTCACTTTTCATTTTTGATGTTTCTTCCTCTAATACTAATAAGTACCAAGAAGTGCAGTGAACTATCACAATTTTCGCGAACCCTATGGTATAATAATAATTACGTTTTGCAATGCTTATCACTTGGCACTCTACCAGGAAATTTCATTCTTCCTCAAGAAAATATTCGGTTCCTTTAAAACTTTTAAGATTATTCCGGTAAAATAAGATGAAATTTTCCACAGGTTACCGATATCCTTTGACAATCAAACATCGAATGTGCTAGAGCATCTTTTTAACAAGTTTAAGACGCATATTATTTTCGAGAATACTTTTTAGAGACGTTATTTTTAGAGAAATAAATTTACCGTATTACACAACTTTTACAAACTATTATAACGAACTTACATGTAGGCGGCTTTCACACTTACCCGAATCACTGCCGCAAAATAAAGCCAATAAACGTCAATTGAACTAGCATCCTCAGCAATGCTATAAACCATCTAATGAGAAGCCAAGCGTCTTAGCTGGAATGGCAAGTGAAACTCGTTTTCCTAAGCGGTGCACAGTAATATCTACCAACATTCCCTCACCGACGAGCATTACTGCTGACTAAAAGGTTTACCTGATTACTCTTGTCATGATACAAATATCTAATATTCTCTTGAAAATGTAATTAGTTTGCAAAAGAACGATAAACTCTTCAGATTCACCATGGCAACCTACACGAAAAACGAGTTCGTATGAACCAAACATTTTTATTTTCGTCAATATTTTATTCACTGAAAGCCTAAAAATAAAGTTAATTACAATTCTGAACTCAAAAATTACACGAAATTTCTTTTACCGATTTTCTACCTCAATTATTATACGGTAAATATTCCCATTTAATGTGATTGAAGATAGCACCTCCTTTTGATTAGACTATTAGAAATACGAAGTCAAAATAAATAAATTGTAACTTACGACATTTTTTGACGACTTTTTATTGTGTGATAATACTTTAGGAACCTACTGCTCAACGCATCGACTCGAGATTGGAACCGTAGATGTAACAAGATACATAAGCGTAGAAAAGAGGAGCTGAACATGACATTAGCGTAAATATACTTACATAAAGTAGAAATGACACAAACGTATTATAAATTTATGTTGTAAATACTCGATTGTTTTTCTGCTTCAGTGCATAAATTCAAGTTCCCATTTGTATTTATAAATATTATTTCAGATTTGCCACGTTTGTAATAATAAGCTTATTTGTCTTTTTCTGTCCAATCTCTAGTCCAAACATTGAGTAGTAGAAAATTAAAACATACTGTGATCATTCAACAAAAAAGGGTCATGAGTTATAAATTATTTATTTATCTTGATTATATAAAGGACAAAGTGTGGTTACATAATTCATTTTTAATCTGTACGTGAATTTGTGTCCCGGGAATTTTTTTAATATTATTATTACTACACCCTTTTAAAGATTAAGAGCCTTCTTGAAGAGTTCATTTCACGTTTTATGGAATGTTACGGACAAGAAGTACTTCGAACGTCGTAAACCATCCGTTGAGTCAAAGGTCAAACTGCCTCAGAACAGACACTTCACAACACGAGAGGTCCACACACACTATAGCTCTAGCGATTTCCAAGTCTCGTCCCAAGGAAGACACGACGTTCACCTTCATACCCCCAACGTTGCTTGTGAACATAGATGTGGAGTTGATTAAACCCTTCACATCCAAGCCGATACCGTAGATTCCAGAGAAATCCATTGTCTATAACTCAATTCTTGACCTTCTAAGCTATAACTTTCCCAGATTAAGAAAATTCGTTTCCATATCATATTCGAAAACCGAAATATTCATTGAACAAAACAGTATCCCGTAGATTCCTATATATTGTTCGTTTTTTAAAGTTCAATATTATTCCTAATATTAAAGAATTTATACTATTATCAACGTTTATTATATTAAAAGTATAAATAAGATATGTACATTATAGTTACGTTTATTAACATATCCAATAGTTATGTTGTATGTTTTCTTGTTAAAATTTGTCACACCTGACGACGACTTAAACCTGAAGTTGTGTTCTTCAAAGCACTAAATCAATGGTATTCGTCTATTATAAGGTCGTAAGTCTTAAATTATTCATTTATCTATTTTGATTAAACATAAGTGTTGGACATTAGTTCAAAAGTACTCTACAACAGAGTGAACGCACATTAAAGAGAGGAAGAGTTATGCAATTCGATGAAGGAGAACGGAAATTTAGGTAAAACGCATGACATACAGAAAATATATTGAACTATTACCTTACCAAATTAAATAATGCTTTTAAAAATCTTCCTAGTGAAATGTTATTTTTTCAAATTTTGGACTATTTTCAAAGGAATTGAACGGTGATTCATGTTTGCTCTTACGTCTCTGAACGCTATGTGCAAAAGTATTTGTTGGCAGGTTTAAAGAAAACAAAAAAGTTGAAAAATGCATTAATCAATATATTTGTAAGAAAAATGTTTCATTTTATATGATACCAATATTTTTAATAATTTTTAAAAAAATAATATTTTTATTGTAAAACCACTATTAAGAGATGTACTGTCTTGAAATGTCTCAATGTTAAAATATTGTAAATTTGGTTGTTAACCAGTTTCCTTTCCCTCCTAAAATGTAATGTTCTTCACAAACGGCGTTTTGATATGAGCATACTAGTGACGTCCTTATTTCTTTAAAGAGATTATCTCCGATAATTTAAATATCTCATCTCGTTCATTCGGATGAAAGAGTATTCCATCGGGTTCCACGACCGCAACCTACAAGAAGATACATGTCCTTGTTTCTCTTAAGGTCGCTTGTAATCAATTGGACGCAATGGGCCACATGCGATGAAACACCGCAAGTGGAAATAAACGCGCTTGCGTCTATCAGCGCGCGTTCGTCTGAGCTTCGCCGCAATTGCGTTGGCGCACGCGAAACCCCAAGGATGTGCGCTGAAGAGATACGTTGCGTTCTCCGTCCTCTAATCGAGCTACGCGCGAGCTGTTGGGTCATTCCGAGGAGAAGACGGATCCAATGTCTACCAACCCATTAATTCAAAACCGTCAAATTACGAAAACAATATTTTCCCTTCATAATTACAAATATCATTTTTATTAATACACAAATGTCACGGAAAATTTTAGTTCCTTTTCTTCGAAACCAGGTGGAATTAATAACGCAAATGAAATATCGTACTTCAAAGCATTAAAATGACTATTATTTCTTATCGTTTCATCTTTCACTTTTTTCTTTTCCAGATAAGAGCATTAGAAAGAAAATGAGCTACTACACTTGTTAATTTGAAATGGATGTTACTTAACTATTTGAGCCCTGACAAACGAAAGCTCGGACACGTCTGGTAATTAATAAACAATATTCGCAGGGAATTGATCGTGAGAACCGTAACGCTCCATTGCACTATTCATAACTGTTCAGATGTCCAGTTTACATGCTTACATACATGCTAAGTATGAAACAGAATGAAACTTGTGATTCCCTGCCCAAGAATATAAAAGATATTATGAAATTGAATATCTTCAAATCCGCGGTTAAAAACTACCTCCTGCACCAGTGCTTCTACACTGTAAAAGAATTTATTGATTTTAACAAAAGTTAAATTCGTCTTGTGCTTTATCACGCCATTGCTGTAGTACTTTTTAAACAACTTATAACAAT
Organism: Laupala kohalensis; assembly: GCA_002313205.1. Taxonomy (NCBI): domain Eukaryota; kingdom Metazoa; phylum Arthropoda; class Insecta; order Orthoptera; family Trigonidiidae; genus Laupala; species Laupala kohalensis. The sequence continues at coordinate 256,247 of NNCF01126235.1, read as the reverse complement.
TTCAAAAACTATTTTCTTGCATGATTGTGTTGTCTTATGGCTCATATTAATTTAGTTTTATGTGTACTCAACATTGGCACGTTTGTGTACATAAATTCTGTAGCCCCATCCTGGCCCGGGTTTTTCTCCGGTTTTCCTTCGGGTAGAGGCGGATTTATCATACAGGTTCTCTAGGCTTTGTCTAGGGGCGGGTCTATTGTAACAATAAATCGTGAATTTAGTGTTATTTCAATTTTTAAGCACTATACTCAGAATAATCTATAGTTCGATAATAACTTACATGTAATTTTTTGCTTAAAATTACAAACATATTGACATTCTATTAGTATTATAACTCGCAGCTAACTTTTTATCTTATCTAGGAATTTTTGCTGAATTTTTTGAATCCGCCTCTGCCTTAGGGCCCTTGATCGGAATTGATGGGATGGTCCCTTGCTTGCTTCCGGAGAGTAAATTAGTTTTTTTTCCTCCACGTGGTCATACGCAGTTTGTACTGTTTTTTGACAATAAATTTATTATTATTATTCAACCAGCTGATGGGAGAAAGTGTCTGTCTTGTTATTCAGCTAAATAAAATTGTCTCACTAAATAAAAGTGGAGGTTCTTATTATAATATAGAATGCTAGTTACATTTAATTTTTAGTGCGATTTTATCGCAAGGTTTGACGTAGTAAGAAAATGTGTACTTTAGGATAAATATATGATTGTATTGAAGTAAAATGAAAATCAAAGTCCAACTCAGCTACAGAAGATTGAGTGCAGGAGAGCTTGTGAATTATAAACCAGAAATTACTGTGTCTTTTTTATATTTTTGAAGATTTGAAAGTTAGAAATTTATTTATATAATTTTATGACGTTAATGAAACTACATAACAAAAAAATTATTATAATTACTATTATTTTTTATTCTCGAATAACAATGTTAAGAGTTCGGTTTCTACTCTCTTCCAGGTTCCAAGTTGCATCCTAAGGAACAGAGTCGATTATCTTGATCTCAAAGAATCTTGCGTAAGATGTTTGTCGTATCTCTTAATTCAATTTCTTGCACTTCCCAATCTTTCATCCTGCCTCCCTGGAAGTTTCACACGGTTGGATACTAATGATCTAGGGATTGCTCAAAGAACCAACGATGATTGGTACAATTTCAGTTTTGACATTCCACGACAAATTCGAAAAGCCAAGTTATTATATTATTATTAATATTACTATTGTTGTTGNAAGGGGCAGCGGCCGACCTTGGGTGGCCACAGAATATAAACAAATACATAAAATACACAAGATATATTTAATAAACAAAGTTCATATTTGCAATAAAAGGGTTTAATAAATTCAAACATTTTGCAAAATAGTTAGGATTATTATTTTAAAATTTTTCTGTATTTAAAATTGTTTTAATGGAAGGAGACGTTGAAACCCGATATCTTTCGTGACTGGAGCAACAATCAACTCTTTGTAGTACATGAACGAAATTTTAATTTTACCAATATAGTTTTACTTGGTAGAAAAGAGGCCTCTGCATGATTGTGAGGACTCAAAGTTTTTGTTTCATTCCGGTCATCATAATAAATAAGACGGTGACGATCATAAATATGATGGATATTAAATCAGGTAGTGTGGTTATTAATAAAATAAAGAATTGAATCACTTTCACAAATACCCACGATCAATCGAACCCCGCAATGTGTGATGCAAACACGTCTTACGTCAAGTATGCGGAAGAATTTCCTCCCTTTACAACTTATCCCCCAAACTAGCAATTTGAAATCAATGATAATGAGCTTTATATTTATTATCACTATGAACGACTTTTATAAAAATGGATTTCTTATTAAAAACTTGAATAACATTTCAATTCATATTAAATGAAGATCATTTAAATTTTTTAATCACTGCCTTGCTGAAACGGGAAATCGTAGAAGTACGGGTCTTTCTAAAAAACCACATCTGAATGATTCTTATGCTAAAAATAAAGCATAAGTAATGTTCATGAATTTGAAGGAAAACCTGTAAACAATTAAAAAATGAGTTTGTTAAACTAAAATAAAAATAGCGGAATTTAGATATCGGTACCACAGTTTACCATTATTTATACTGTCGGTGCGTATTCCCACAATATTAATCAGAACAGACATTTCAAGCTTGGATGATAACGACGTCACAACCGACTGCATACAACTAGATGATACGTCAACTGAAACCACAAACTATTTTTGTCTTCATATTCTTACGTTACTTTAAGAGATAAAAAGGATAAAGTATCTGTACATTAAAGGTTACAACTAAAAGCTAATAAAAGAAAAAAAACTGTTTAACTCTCAATGAACGAAATTAAATGAGGTAGTAAAGAAAATGGACTTCGTGATTAAGACGTTAATTGAATTTTAATACAATATAAGTGAATTATTTTTTGGTCTCATATTTTAAATAATATAACTATTACAAACCAAAGTTAGGACCTGTAAAGGATAGTTTGTTAAACTATGTACCTTCTATAAATTCTGTACATTCTATTATGATGCGTAGAGATCAATCATCAACTCAGCAACGAATGACAAAACTGGCTTGCCTAGTTCAAAGAAATCTGTTTTTTTTTTTTCAAATACATCCATATTCTACATTTTAATTCATAATTATAGTGGTATTTTTTCCAAGATTTTATTTTTTTTCCAAGAGGTTTCCGCCATATTGAGCATGCATTGATGACTTAGAAATAAAAACTGGACGTAATCACTGATCGATTTGGAAATGTCGGATCTAAGGCTGTCAAATTAAGGAATAAGATGAAAATTGTTAGCGATAAAATCTCCTTTAAAAATAGCGCAAAACATACATGTGTCACCTTGTCGCAGAGTCGGGCGTTAGACACGTCTGTCCGTCTCGCGCGACAGGAAGAAGCGAGCAAATCGAAGAGTTTCTGTAAAGACACACAGGAGTGTGAGGATGAGGTTAATCATACGGAGCTCAAAAGGATCAGCTTCCGACCGTGAGATCGCTACGAATCAAAGATGACGTTTAATCCCTTTGATACCCCGAAGTTTCTGAGGGCCACAGGAAGCTTTACTAAAACGACTAGGATTTCCCACAAGGACCTCTTCATAAATGAATCGTTGTTTCATGAGCCGTGCAATTTGTTCGCCTACAAAGCGAACGATCGTTAAACAAACGGTCGGAAATAAGCCCGAGACGTGTCGAGGTTTTTTTAGTCCCCTTTTTATATCCCGTTATTAAGAAAAATAGAGAGACATTACAAAGGAATCACCCAATCACGACGATTTCCAACACGTTTACTTCATTAGATTTCCAGTAGACCACCATTAATTTCTTCCCAGTTTCCACGACATTTCAAGTCCTTTAATGAAATGGGTCAATATTTTTATGAAACAATTTTGATGCAATTTCATTCAAGGAATCATTACCCGTCTTCAGAAGAATAAGACACTTGATCCTTAGAACCGGATTATGTCGGGTCACAATTAGTTTTTCTCGTCGAAGTAATGAATGATCCAGAAAGAGTAATAATTGAAATCCTCTAGCGGCGAGGTTTTAAATCGACATTAGGGGTGATCCATAAAATTCTTTCGCTTCGAGAGGAGGTCCCATCGTGCATTACGTTGATGAACGATAAATAGAAGTGGGGGGGGGGAAGGGTGTTACAAAGATTTGTACGTTCATTAATCAATGTTTAAATGTAATAAATGATTCAATAAATAAAAAAATATTGTGTGTTTATTTATTTTTCTCAAAATCAGGGAGGCACATGATAAATTTGTAACGCACACTGAGGGTGATTCTCGTCTTAGTGTCATGTTACGAAGGCAGAAGGGGAGTAAAAAATTACCCATTTTGACGAAGGTATTTTACGAATGACCTCTTAAGAGACTTAAATATATTAATTACAAAATTTTGAACGTTTATTACAAATATATTTTACAAATATTAAATTTGTATTAGTCCATCACACGTTCAAAAAAATCAATTTCACTTATTTTTTCTACTTACGCATGTGCGATTTCTCCAATATCTGAATAATCTTGATTCCATCACTCTAAAATAATCTTAACTATAATTCCATTCCCAACCCTAAGAAACACATCTGTGAAAGTTTAGTTTCTATTCGTTTGGTAGTTAATGTATGATTCAAGTTCAAACAAATGTTTTGTATAAGTCTCTGGATTAAGTTATATTTTTTGTTAAATGAGTAGAAAAGAAAGTACTAAGGATACAAATGTACTCGTGCATACTCACATTAAACATGAGCAATTAAACCAAATCACCAATACTTGTGCCTAATAATACTAAAGATCATTGGCGATTTAATAAGAAAATTTATCAAAAATCCCAATTCCACCGGAGTTAAACCGTGGGGGCTCAGGTGATAGGAAAATAAAAAATGCACTAAATATGTTATTAAATATACAGAATGCGACAGAAAAGTAATGAGACTTGCATCACTGAGATGATACCTCACACAAATTGTATGAACTAAATACAGCGCGAGAGCAAAATTTAACGTTAAATTTTGATATACCTTTTCGCACTAAAAATTTGTCTAACGTTTAATAGTTTGACAAGATTGGCAAAATTATCGAAACGATATAGTTAGTTTTGCACATGAATAAAGAATTTGCGACATACTTGGGTCGAGTCTGTAGAGACAGATTTTGTGATTTTGTATTCACGTGTTTCCTTCTTCCGAGATACATGAATTACATAAATTTCCCTTCCCCTTAAATTAAAAAATTTCCTTTGACTGGGGTATAATATTGCCATCGTCCACAAGGTAAATGTTTTCTTTGCAAAGAGAAGTTAAACTTTTGACAATATTTCACATGTGTTCAGCCTAGATGTATGATTTTAGAATCTTCCTGACGGTTCCTATAAAATCAGCTGCATAGATTAAATTTATAAAAGTAGTCACATTTGCGGAAATCATTATGTTCGCGTGGATGATAATGAAACTTTGATATAAACGACGGCGATGTTCGAAAGTAAAATCACGTGTGTGATCCATAGATCATATTTAATTATTGCAATTATGAAGTGTTATATGGGAAATCTGGAGCTATAACATTTCAAGACTTGAGAAAAAATGTATGTTGACTTTGTCTTTGATGTCTTCGCAATAATACAAGTTTGTCTTAGTTTAGTGATGGAAATTATTCGTAAATATGGATTTTGTTTCATTGAACTGTTTACAAAGTACATAGACATTTTAAAGTGGTTTTAATTTATCCACCGAAAGTTAATATCGGTTAATGGTCGATATTTAAGCTCAGATCACTGCGTTCAACATATGGAAAGAATACGTGATTCCAATATTACCTGCAATATGATCGCGTAAATTGTGAACTACAGAGTTGACTGAGGTCGTGTATCGAAGTCACATTATCGAAAGAGTCGATTTGATTTTTAAATCGTTTTTGGGGATAAGGTCGCAAACCGACAGCGCTGGTCAAGTGGTAGCGACTNGAAGTAGAGTGTGGATTCAAACTAGGCCGAACCAGGTGAGGTTTTCATTTGGGGTTTCCCTCATCTACTCCAATGTCGGTTCGGTACCATAAGTTCCCTGGCAACCCAACATCTCTCCTTACCAAGTCATGGTCAGGTGAACGAGCGGGCCAAACGACCCGAACCTCGCCATAAGACATTAAATAAATAAATATATGAATTGATTAACTGAGAAATCTGTGCTGAAACCGGCAACTATAGATTTGAAGCGTTTGCTCGTAAGACGTTTCAGAATAACAAGCAGGGTACTCTTGGCTATGCTCGTATGAACTTTATCACAAAGTTGCGTGTTTTGGGTATTTGACTTACGATATTATTGCTTATTTTTGAACGTTGTCTATTTTATTATACAGTTTCGCGTTATAGGTCTAACATGCATTTTCACAAATCGGCTATTTGAAACCGTAGTATATTATTCAGAAATAATATTAAAACAAGAATAATTATTATAATAAAGGTTGTTATGTATAACTAAGCTTATTACGCACACCTTTGAGATGAAGGCTACCCAGTTAGATAACATTTATTGTAGTCTGAGTTTATTAAACATTCTTGACACCACAGTGTGAGATGCTTACAGTTTTATTAAATAACTTACAAATGTGAATTATCTATTTTAAGATTACTCAAGAGATTTGTAATTACGAAAATTAATAATGCCCATCTCGCTCATATAAAGCACTAATGATTTCATATATGCTTTGTATATAGAGATTCTTGAAATAAGTGAGGAATTGCAATATTGTTTTAACATATTATTACAATTTAAATATATGAAATAAGTATTATTCGATGCCATCGTATAGCATCAATCCGAAAAGCTTTTGGCCCTGATGACAATTCAAATTTCGGTAAATGCTAGATAGAACCTTTAACAAAGTTAGTTCGGGAGTAGTATTTTCGTTAATGGATCTTCACTCTGATACTAATATTGAAAAAAACTTCTATACCATAAACCTTTGTGCTGATACGCAAATAGACACAATCGAATTTCACAACCAGTTGTGAACAAACATTTTGGGTTCACGTAATCATTCGTCTGAAAAGGACTGTCGCAAAAGCGTCAACCTTTACAGACGACAGTAGCCGGAGTCTCGCCTGCCATCGTGAACGCCATACAACTGACAAATAATGCGAATTAGAGTGACGAGCAAACTGACGTGCACGGAGCGAGTGGCGCGAGGTGGCGACGCGCGATAACCCTCTCTCCCATTACATCCGACGATGTTCGCGACAATCTGCGCAGTAGTCGCTTCGTCTCAATGCCAAACGCCACGGAAGGGCGAATGCGCGCCAAGGACCAAAAAGACCTTTTCAAACGGCACCCAAACAGCTGAACCTACCGGATATTCACGCAACACAGTTGGACGTGCGCGAGGAGATCCGTGTGACGTCATGGCCAAGTCGCTGCTAACACGCTTTGCCATCGTAATCCGGTTTCGTGGCGGAAGAGATCCTGTTAGCGTCGCGCGCGGACCACGTGACCCGGAGATGGAAGAGAGGAGTCCAATGAAAGGGTGGGGATGGAAGGGAACTGGAGGAGTGGGTAGCAAAGGGCGAAGGAAAGTACAACTAGTGCCGACGTTTTATTTGCCTTACATAGCCATTGGCTGAGAGGGGAAGTGGGGGTTATTTTCTAAAAACGTTGACTCATTATCGGAATGAAAATATCATAGTTCACACAACTACAGAAATTGGAACACACGAAATCTAGATGTACGCTTATTTCACTCTGCCATGGCAGACAAGTGGGAAAATCACCTCACCCGTGGCTAAGGGGTTAGCGCGCTCGCTCACCACCAAGTCAATCCGGATTCAATTTCCGGGCGAGGCCAGAAAACAATTGTAGCTTTTCACATTAATGTCCCAGTTCATATAGCTGTGACTACTGAAATGCGAACCTTCCTTCCTCTATCTACCTCCTATTGCTCCTAGTATCAATAACAATTACAAACTACTCCTATTAAGACATCCACGTGAGCCAAGTTTAAAGCTAACCAGTCCACACACTAACAATAGTCCTACCACCAACCTCCTACCTCCTATCGCTCCATGAAGACAAGCATCAATAGCAATACAATTCTCATTTACAAATACTACAATGAAAAGGAGGGCAAAACTACACGGAAATGTCAGTGGTTAGGTTCGCGCACTCAGATAGAACGTCGGCACTGTACATTGAATAGTAGATACCAGTAATAGTGTCACCCGCACCAAGAGGAAGAAGAAGAGAAGGATGGGAAAACAAATGGTATAAGCGAAGACCAGTGAGACAGAAACGCGTGGTAGGTGATGATGACAAAGGGAAAAGGAGGAGGGTCCCAGAGAGCTTCCGCCCGCGTGGGTGAAGTGGGACAAACGAATTAAGCAGTGGCGTCGACGGACGCTGCGTTAAGGAAGGCGTTGGGGCGGAAAGCGAGTGCGAGCAGTGCAAACGACATGGAGACCTCGAGGCAACTAAGGGTCTCTACAGAGATATTCCTTTGCTTTGTGGAGGTCAGAAGTTTCAAGAAAAAGTCACGATAAACTATCCATGCAAGCGGAGCTTGCAGTTTAAGTATTGCATGCATATTTGCCACGATAAAGTCTCAAATTTAACACTTGCGAATTCGGCTAGCTTTGTAACTAGGCAAGTTTTTTTTGTTTTACATAAATTAAGCCACAAACTAGGTTAATCAGGTACGAAACAAAAAAAAAACATTAAAATTCAAGTCTAATAAGAAACGGTCGGTTCTTAAACGATTTCTTTAAAATCCTATGAGATCTTCTGACTGCTTCCGCTAATGGCAACCAACATTTCCTTCTCCAGCACGAAGCTCTAAACAAGAATCGAAAAGGAAACCGCATCCCGAAATTTTTACCTTCTCGCATCGATAATTTCTAATTTATTGCGATCAGGACAACTATTTTGTATAAATTTTCTTTAGTAAATTACGAAATGCAACCTTTTTCGGTAGGTTTAAAATGTCATGTGTCCATATAAAAGTACTGACACTGTTGAGAAACACCTAACGAGGTCACAAACCTGTTGATGATAAGTTGTGTTTTTAATATTAAAAAGGATTTCCAATTTACCTGACATAGTCATATTTCGCAATTTGGTGAACATCAAATGTCTTTCAAAAAAATAAAAAACTGATCACTTCTCAAGTTAAAAATAGACGAAATTGTATATAAGTATGCGCAGGGATATTGTCACCTCCCATGTTAAAATTCATAGGTGAAGTAATTTACTTACGTAGTCAAAGGTTTGCATAAATAAATCATTCTTACATAAGGTTCCAACTTAATGCGTTCCATCAATCTTAATATCTTTCTTTCATTAATTATGTATCCAAATTATTAGCACAGTTTTCGATTTGTCTTAAAAACTCCCCAATTAACGCATGTAAAAATGTTTCCTCAATAGCATATGAAATATGAATCGTACTATATGCACTTCATAGACGTTATGGCGTCTACCCACTGATATTAATCCTAGATTGCGGAGTCAAAAGTAAGGTTTATGATAACATTCGAGGATACAAGTAAACACAACCAAATCCGATCAACTCGAAGAATTTTCTGCATCCAACCACTTGAAGAATCCGAGGAAGAAATAAAAGTCAATAGTCTCTCTTCTTATACCGACCTCAAAGAGAATGGAAGAGGTCAAAGAAAAACAATCCCTTGAGAGTAGGGAATTTATCTCCTGAAGAAGATTCAGCTTACTACAACCTACATTCGAGATATCGATTGTCTTCTTCGAGTGAAATGAGAAAAAGAATTCTAGGCATTAGAATTTGAAAGGAAACACGAAACGTCGCAATAAAAGCATTTTAGACGCCTCGGGAACAGTTTTATGAATACCAATGGCTACAACCACTCGCAAACACAGATAAAAACCTCTCAATTAAGTCACATCGATTGGCTGTCAACGAAAAACTGGAAATGACACGAAGGACTCACTCTTGAAGGAAACTTCTTGAATCGAGAAATCTGTAGAGATGTTTCATGTATTTTCTACAGGGCAGAAAAATTACATGATACTTAATAAACGTTGGTTTTTATTAAGTATGCATGAGGAAGTTATTAGAATTGTATGGCTAAAATTAGAATGAACAAAAAACGTTATGGGTAAAGTTCGAGGTCAGAGCACAAGGAATACTAAAAAAAAGAAAGGTGAAGTCATACTTTAGTATGTTTAAAATTACTATATAAATTGTTAAGAATTCTTATTCTCCGAATTCACAAAACACGCTACTATTATTCGTAAATAGGTCTGTAAAACAATGACGGAATGAAATGGGAAAATGATCGTTCATTTTCCATTTCGTCATATTACGAAGTACATAACTGACCTCACTGATAGCGCTTTTCTCACGAGACTTTTTCCTGCCAGGTAGCGTAGACAACAATCGCATTTCCACGAACACCGTTTACCCGATTAGCCTTGACAGTTTGTGTGGGAAATATAATTAGCAAGTATATGGATCTTTAAAATTTTTCAATTTCTTAAAACAATACTGTTTAAGGTGGGACTAGTTTTCCAATTTGGTCAAATCACTGAGAATTAAAATTGTGTACTTTATTCTTAATGTAGATATTTTATAACATAAAATAATGGATTATAACATGCTTGCTCCTGGAGAGTCAAATGTCCTCCACGCGGTCATACGCAGTTTGTAACTACATTTGTGACTTTTATTTATTTAAATTTTTTTTTTTTCATTTGCTTATGATGAAGGAAAAATCCTGATTTAATTTCTATCTGTTTATAGTATAGTACAAATAACACTCAGGTATCTGCGTGACACGTGTGAAATGCGCAAGAGCGTACACTATACTCAGAATAATCTATAGTTCGATAATAACTTCTACATGTAAAATAATTTTGCGTGTGTTAAATTACAAACATATTGACATTCTATTAGTATTATAACTCGGAGCTAACTTTTTATCTTATCTACGAATTTTTGCTGAAATTTTTGAATCCACCTCTGTCTTAGGGTCCTTGTTCGGAATTGATGGGATGGTCTCTTGCTTGCTTCCGGAGAGTAAATTAGTTTATTGTCCTCCACGTGGTCATACGCAGTCTGTACTGTTTTTTGACAATAAATTTATTATTATTATTATCATCGTCGTCGTCGTCGTGTAAAAACATGGCGATGGAGCGCATCAGTTTCGTGATTTACGCATCACACCTCGGTAAAAGAGAAATATCTTTTTGTAATGTCGGATGACAGATAGATAAAAGAGATAAAATTACTGTGGAACATTTCCTACAAATAAACGCAAACTTTCATCACTTCCGTGATATACAAGTTGTCGTTTTTTTTAAATAATTTTTTCCTCCATAAAACGCAATGACTTAATTGTGTCTTATTGCACCATTAATAATAATAATAATAATACCATTAATAATAATAACACCATTAATAATAAATGCAATTATTTCATTTAAATGGAAGGTGAGGTAGGTGTTTCAAGACGTACATGTTACTCTGCTTCTTTATGCCGATTTAAGATATTTCAGCTATTTAATTCTACATATGATAGTACTACCTTAAGTGAGATGTCAGAGCAATCCACAGAAAAAACGAAAAAAAACCCGCGATGCCACGTCCTGTCTTGGGTTGTGATTATCAAGATAATTAAATATTATATTCATTAGATCAGAATAAGTTTAAGTATATAGCTTTTACGATTCTAGTACATTTTAAAATATATAACATTTAGAAAATTAACAAGGATTTTTTTATGTGATCGGAGTTTAACATAAATATTACACATTTATTCAAATTAGTTTTTACATTTGACTGTTGAAGAATAAATCAACATAATAATACAAATATCACCCTCTGTGACACATTTTTAGTACGTTTATTTCGCATAAACATTAATAAAAATTAGTTCGTTTAACCCTAGACCCAAATGTGTAAACAATCACAATTTTATTTATAGCAGACACAATACCCTACATTAAAAAAGAAATACACCATATCTATCATCGCTGGAGACCACTTAAAAAGTCCATATCTTGAGACTTAGGGGTAACTTCCCCCCCCCCCCCCACTCTCGGTGGCACTACTCATCCGTGATATGACGAAGTTCCTTTGGGTACTTGGAGCTCCGAGAAGAGCAAGTAACTAACTATTACTAACTACTTCTACTAACCCCTCCACGTGGGCCAAGTTGTTGGTAAATCCAGCTAACCGACCAACCTACTAACAATGGTCTGCCACCCAACTCGTAACTCCTATCGCTCCATGAAGATAAACTTCAATAGCACGCTACATTCCCCATTTACAAATACAACATAGAAAAAAAGGAGAAAAATAAATAAATTTTAGATTTATGATTCTGACATCCCCATTACTTATGGGAATCGATTGTTCGTAGCACGAACGATGTTTTTTTACCGGGTATGCGGAGAGAAATAAAATGGAAATATTGAACTAGAAATCTGTGTTGGAACGAAACAAAATCTACAAACATGTTGGTATTCTATTAGTATTACAACACGTAGCTACATTTTTATCGTATCTAGGAGTTTGCTGAAATTTTTGAATCCGCCTCTGCCTGAGGGTCCTTGATCGGAATTGATGGGATGGTCCCTTGCTTGCTTCCGGAGAATAAATTAGTTTATTGTCCTCCACGCACATATGCAGTTTGTACTGCTTATTTGACAATACATTTATTAAATTTATTTATTATTATTACAAAATACCTCTTTTTCACGTTAAATATTTCCTAGAACCCGAAGAATCGTCAGTCATGTTGACAAAATAAGACTTGTTTAAATATCGTTCACAGTGCGACTCACTCCATATACCATGCTCTACAGCGACCACGAGGAGCGGACATATTTTTTATCTAATATAAATAAGTTGATATTCATTTAGCATAAAATTCAACACTGAAATTAAACTTTCACATTTGCAAAAAATTTAACCATATATTTTTGTCAATAAATTATTTGTCAATAATCTTAAAACACAAAATTGAAGTGGACGTATATAAATTCTAAATAATCCATTGGTTAATTGATTTTCACACTACAATTTACACACAATTACATTTATATTTTCTATAAATTAATTTAATTAGTTATCCCAGTAGAGAGTAGTTATAGAGTGATAAATATACAATATTAGAAAGAAAAAAAAATTCCACTCTACCAGGCTTCGCGAGCTCTAACTACTCATGAAAAGAAACTGCAATAAAGCGCTTAAATTAATCAATGACCCCACAATCATCAACGTAATCGACGTGGTTGTCGGGCTTCCCCTCTCGTATCAACGAAAGAACTCTTCATACACACGTACACTGAATAAACAGACGTTCCTCTCTTATCCTCTTTTGCAGGGTCACGACTGACGTGTATAATGAGCCACTGTGTCCCCCTTCATAATGTCATTGTTCTTGCACGCTTCCTATTGTGTTGCAATTTTCATGTTGGGCAACGCAAGTACGTGAACTCCGGGTTTAAAGTTGTATGAGCAACCTGGCAACTGGTTTTGAAAGTCCTGATTTTTTTAAGTAAAAATAAAATATTTATCTATACGTTCAATAAAATTTGGATCTTGCAGGACTTATATTTGAATAGGACAGTCTTCAAGTTGTACGGACTCTCATGGATAAAATCTTTCAAGGGATAGTTTTTATAAAGATATCTTTGGAATCTTGTTAAAAATCTATCACTTGTGACAAATTAAATACTGTACATAACAACAGAATGAAAATTACCTTGTAATTCTGGACTATTAAGAAAGTTATTAAACGAAAACCGTCGCAAAATTAAAAACTGTAGTCAGACTAAAGAATTGATTGAATTTTAACGTTATAAATAATGATTCACAGTTTACACCATACATAATGATACACCACAATTCATGAAATATTGTTATAATAAATATTCTTAATATCAACAGAATAGATGACATAATTCAAAGGTTTATACATGTTTATGTGCTTGATTAGCACCTGGTACACTCATATTGCACTTAAGTCAACAAAGGATCTACTGATATTTCATTACATCAATTACGGAAATTATGCTACTCTTGGAAATGAGATAAATCTAAAAGTCAATGTACTTGATATAGCGACCTTATTGCATAATAATGCAGTAATATTTTATAATCTATTCGTATGAAACAATGCTCATTTAAACTGCAATCTTTTGACACATGAAAGTTTACATTAAGTTTTATTTAAATGTTATTTCATTCCGTAATCTAATAGCCAAAGAATTTCTTTGTACGCAATGTTTGATACTTCATATAGCATTTACTTATATAT
>NNCF01126235.1:207939-241968 GCA_002313205.1 Laupala kohalensis | reverse complement strand
CTTTAGGGCTCGCCAATATCGAGGTAATTAGAGCTTAAACTATCCTACTAATTATTATAAATTCACTCATGTTTCCACGATAACTGTCTTCAAACAATCACATTTTCACACCACGGGTAGTAAAATTTAAGTACATTTTAGATATTTTATAATTTTCTGATTAATTTTAGTCACAAAAATAGTCAGGTGTTTAAAAATAAAAAAAGTTGGAGAAAGTTCATTAAATCTAGCAGGCATACTTCCTAAATACCATTAATTCCTCTATCGCTCCAGATCGATACATTTAATCTATCGCTCCAGATTGACGAGCCTCATATTTATTTATAATCCCCAAATACCAATTCTAATTTGTCAAACGCATTCCCAAATAGTGCGGTTCAAATTCCGAGGTAGATGAGTGCGGTTTTAGCAGGTAAATGCATGCGTAAAGCTGAGTATAACAGAATTTGAACAGGAAATTTCCAAACCACGAAGGTTTCGCGAATTTGGTTCAAAATACTGGTTTCATCACAGTTAAAGCAAGTTTACTTTTAAATGTTAAATTTAATTCAACGATTTTTTCATACATTAAAAGAGATATCTGTCCTAATAAAAGTGAATTATATAGAACACCTGTGTCATAGAAATAGGAAAATAAGGTTGTTAGAAGTGAAATGGTTAATATTGATGAATTACAAGAGCAGAAAGACAATAAAAATTGACTACTAATCAGTAGATGTGAATCTTCATTCCCATGACTGTTGACTATTAAGCTTGCTAATGTGTCCGCTAGAGTTCAATTGCGTTACATCTGTCGGACAATCCACTGAACGTATTATCTACGTGATCGAATCGTAGACGCAAAATTACATAAAGGATGTGAAGAACATTATTTTCTAGGACATTACTTGAAAGTGAAATGAAAACCAAAAAAATTCAGAAATATTAATACATGCGCTTATATTAAGATTTTTTGTGAATAGTGTATTTTCCTTTTACTGGATTTTAAAATAATTCGTAACTACGTACAAATTAGCACACAATACTAAATACTGTGTAATTTTGTAGGATTCTTCCTTGTATTCAATTTACAAACATGAAAGTAGATAAATATGGAAACAAACATTCAAATTTTGAATATTACATACGAACCCCGAGCAACGCCGGGCAAAATATCGTAAAAGCATCCACACTTGTTAACATATGTTTTAACACCCTCTTTAGGGTAAAATGTATCAATTCAGACTATCATTTGTTCTTTGAATATTGATGAAATATTTAATGTTTGTTTAACAATCAAAATAAATATTGCATGATAAANTTTTTATTATTTTATTATTGTCATCTTATGTACATTTATATTTTCCAGTGTATGTTACTGACGATGGTTGCTATGCAGCCGAAAAAGCTTTTTAACACCAATAATAAAAAAATGAGCAACATAGAAACGTCTTTCAATTTATCATGCTTTGATAATGTTGCTAAAGCACCACAATTACCAAGTAAAAATAAATATTGTTTTATTTTTAAGTTTTATTTCTGAATAGTTTTAAAATTTCGAATGTCTAGTAATGATTGATTTAAATGCTATCAAATCCTGGCAACGTCGGATAATTCTGGTAGTATATAATAGATAAAATAATTTTAAACAGTCTAAAAGATAGTAATGTGGTTTTATCATCGTGTTTCTAACCGATACCTAATACTAAATTATAAACTTTTATGACCCTTTTAAAGACGAATAATTGGATTTTACTCACAACGTTCGAGCCAACATTTTGACCTTTCTAATGTATACACACAAACAAAGCTATATCCTATAATCATGTCAGAAACTAAGGGAATTTTTTTTACATTAAATTTTTTTAAATTACTTCAGCATTACTGACCAGTATGATGAATGTGTTGAATGTATTGAAAACGTTATCATTGTGAGTAATAGTGGGTAAAGGTCATTTACATCGCGATTCATAAAATTTATTATTATAAAACAGTATTTACTTCCTATTTTTGAATTTAATAGTTTTTGTTTAGAACTCATACAAACACTAAAATAAAACTATAATGTAATAAGTATCCAAAAGACAAAATTATTTCATAAAATGTCGTAGATATTATGTAAAAAATAAGTTAACACATGAGTTAATTTGTATCTAAATAAAGTTAAATTTTCCATTAAAATAAAATGTGGTTTTGAAAGAGGAAATGTTGTAATTTAATGAAAATCAAACTAAATATCATGGAGTTTCTGCGATGAGAATATTTCTACCATATTGATAAAAATATCAAACAAGTTTAGTAGTTAGTTAAAAAATATTACAAACTACATTTCCTCATAAATATTACATTTTAGAAAAATCAGAATCACATACATAAAGCTTCACTCAATTTCAATTTTCATTATTCACAAAATTTTTACAACACACAATTAAACTCACCCAATACGCAATTCACCCGTACGCTCTCCAGCAGTTGTATTTCTGCTCTCTTAGTCATCTCAGTGGAAAAGCGATATCCCAAGATTGCAGCCTCTCGACGCTAGGCAAACAATCTCTCCGACCAAGTTATCCGCCAAACAGAAGACAGACGACTCACCCCAATCCATGGCGACGTTGGAACTGAGGAACACGAGACGGTCAGCACAGAAGCGGCCGGCGACTAGAGATCGACGCGACGGAGTTTGAGTGGATGAGTACCTGAAGTTGCTTTGAAGAAGTTGTTGAGGGACACCGTCGAGAACTCCACGGCTGGTGGAACTGGCGCCCATTCGAGCAACGCGACTCCAACTCCTCCACGAGGAAGGAGAAGAAGCCATGGAAAGACTTGCATGTGTCATCTGCTCAGCCGGGCTAAACGTCGATAGACAGGCCTAACACAGCCGATTGGGATTGCCTTTCCTCTGTGGATACGTAATGCATGCTTGGGTTGTGACTCATTCATATAAGTTTAGTTTTATATGTACCGTATCTTGGCACGGTTGTGTAGATTAGTTCTGTAGCCCCATCCTGGCCCTCTTTTTTTTCGGTTTTTCTTCAGATAGAGGAGGATTTTGATACATGCTCTCTAGGTTCTTGTCTAGGATCGGCATCTATTGAAATAATAAATTACGAATTTAGTATTATTTTAATACTTACGATTTATAAACAATATTTTCCGAATAATCTGTAGTTCCAAAATAATACGTACTTGTGAAATAATTTTTGTGATGAACAAATTTGTTGGTATTCTATTTTATTTTATAACATGTAGGTAACTTTTTACTCTAAAGAGTATGCTGAATTTTTCAATCTGCCTTGGGTCCATAATAAAAGGTGATGGGATAATCCCAATTGCTTCCGGAGAGTAAATTAGTTTATTTTTCTCCACGTGGTCATACGCAGTTTGTACTGCTTTTTTTGACACCAAATTTATTTACAAAAAAACCCCCACTCGTCCATGGTGTTAAGAACAGCTGGTATAACTTTTAACATTCCTAATACTCTATCTTACATAGATTTCCAGGTTAATCAAAGATATCTAGACGTCAATATCAAAACTGAACGTAGCCAATGGGGATTGAATTTTCACTGTCGATACATAAGAAGCCATAAAAAGTTGTAAAAAGTCGTTTCATATGGCTTTAATAATTTCTAACATTTTAATAATTATCTTACGTATCTAGAAAAGTAAAACTATAATGTTACTATTTGTTACACCTAAGGAAGACATTAACCTTTTTACAAGAGTTTTTTTTCTATTTACGTTTGATACTAAAAGTTTTTAAAAAAACATTTGTGGTCTGAAAATGGTCGAAGGTTATAATTTTTATAGATTGTACATAGCACATAAATAGAGGAATTGGTATCATGTGTCCGTCTGTTGAATAATACTATCCACTTTTTTAGAAAGTGTTAAACATCGGTTTTAATTAAATGAGTCTTTTCAATGTACTTGAGTACTTCTCTCAAGCATTTTATCTCGCACTGAATTTTGTACAAGATTGTATTTACTCCATGACGAAGACATCTGTTTACATAGATAATCTTTTACAACACGCGCAATCACCTTAACAGAGCCATTAATTTTAGTCTTCACAATGCACGTGAAATATTGACACAGTCAACAAAGCTCTGTATTTTTAAATTTATTTTAAAATAATTTTACCTGAAGATGACAAGAAACAAGAACGAAACGTAGTAATTAGTGAAATCTATTTAAATTTTTAAATAGTGTATAATTTTAAAAGTGTGTCGTCCTATTTTTTATTGGGGCTTTCGGGTTCGCCAAAGTCAAGGTCAAGCCCTTACAGGTCGTTCTATACAACATTGTGATATTTTTTCATTGTAGGTGAAATTTTGTTTCGCAAAGTGAAAATATTCTTCCGCAAAATTCATGTATAAGATGTTTATACCATGTCAAAAACTGTCCCTCGTCAGACCCGGAAGGTGCCCAAGGGGTTCACCGAGGCTAGAACTTCACAATTACTAGGCTTCGGTACTAGGAGGAGGAGGAGATGTGGCCAGCATCTCGCTCTAGTAGATTTGACCCCATAATATACCTGATTTTCATTATACAGCGTGCTGAGTAGGCCTCCATTCCTCGTCTCAGCGCTCTACTCCTGAGCCACACTGACTCCTTATATCATATCTCCTTTCGTATTCATATAGCAAAAGTGACGATGTGCAACGATTTGTTTATAATATTCGTATTTTAAAAAGCACATAATTCATATTTCTATCTGCATTTAGGTTTCTTTGATATCAAATGTTTTTCATATTCAGACTAGAATTCAAGAAATTCCATCTAAAGATGAGGAACAGATGAAGTTGGACTTAACAGATTTGCATAAGAAACGTGCTTCGCTCGAATCTCGTGTACGAATTTGTGTTCTGAATAATTTATTCTTTAAACGTCATCACTCCTGCTGCATATTATACAGGTATAAAAGAACGTTTATAAATAAAAATACACTTGAAGAGAAAATATAATATTTAAAAAAAGGGACAAAGTCTATTCAATTTTGTATCGTAATCAATGAATGTATTAAAAGGATTAATGAATGAATTACCGCAATTCAAAAGCTGTGCACTGATATATGAAACCTCTTCAACTGCTCTAAAATATTGTAATTTCCTAAGTACTAAAATGATTGATTCTGGTGGAGTAATGAAAAACCTTTCACATATGGTACTAACTAGAATAGCTTATATAAATCACAGATATGCGCTAAGTATACGCAATAATATCTGTGTATCAAGACATTGTAATGAATCTCTTAATTTAGATTTTGTTTACTCTATGACAAAATATACATATTCGAGACAAAAAAGGTGATCAATAATTAGAACGCTAGAATATAATTACACCTTTCATGATATCTGCGGCAAAATATTATTTAAGGGCCATTTTTCAAAGCTCATTAATTGATATCGTTAATTAAAGATAAATATATAACAGAAATTTTGCAAATAATGTCGAAATCTGCATATTGTGTTATTACCAATTGAAAGTGAATTTAAACAGTTATCATAGCTGAGACAATTATAATATACTATTTAAAGAAAACATTTTCACAATTATTTTCAACTGAATTGCCGGCGTGGACGTAGTCTCTGCATTTCGGGAAAATATCTGCTGTGAAGTTCTGATACAGGCATCTGTTAAACACAGTTAACTACGAGAAGGCGTATAAGAACGTGCACCGTAAAATAAACAGCCAATATCATCACCTGAAAGTGTTATCATGGCGCGAAAATTTACCTTTATAAGCAGCGACTCTGCGGCACGTTGTAGCAGTAGAGAGCCAGCGTTGGACACGTGTGGTAAGAGAAAGTTGATGTTTTGAAAGTGCAGAGTTAATTCCGATTTATCAACATAAAGCCATGTCGGACCTAACGAAAGAACAGGTAGTTGAAGCTCTGGTTTCATTAATAACGGCACGTCCTGGCGTGCCATTGCTCTCTCTTTGGAGTGTCATACTCCGTAATGCAAGGGCGACCTAAATGCATCACAGAGTAAGAGGACCGGCGAATAGCAAGGGCTGCTCTTCAAGATACCAACATTACGGAAACTGGACCATCAGACAGTGGCGCAAGGTCGCTGACAGTGAGGACGTGGTGGGGAGAATGTGGACTCCATTTCCAACTCAAGCATGCATTTAATGGCGGGTTACTTGTGTTCCGGGGAGGAATAATGTTGAATCACACGACGGAGTTCGTACCTCTCCCACCTCCCAACATCTTATATGAATGACGTTGTTCTTCCTCGTGTGAATCCGATCAGAAATTAATTAGATAAAGAATTTACAATTCAACTGGATAATCAATCAATATCTTACGGTATCATCGCATTGAGACAGTAGAGCATCCCGCAAAATGTTCGGACCTCAACCCTTTTGAACATTTGTGGGATGCCCTGGACAAAGTGCTACGAAAGCGAGTGCCACGGCCTGAAAACCTTGCGTAGCTGAGGGACACCGTTTCCGAAGAATGGAACATAATCGAGATATGTAAAATAATCTTGTGCGCTCAATGCACCACTGCTGCAAAGCTGTGCGAAGAGGAAAGAACAGGAACGCTGTGTTGATTGGATTTTAATCTTTGACATTTAAACATTTGTAAATTTTTAAATCTTAGTTCTGAAATTTATTTACTTTTTGGTACCTTATTTACTTAATTTCTTCATACGAATTCTACTATTCCTAAAAATTGAATATAAAATAAATAACTATTATTAAATATAAACATCTTCAGTTATTCAGCATTCACTAATGGCTCTTAAATAACCTTTTGATTCCTCCTCTCATCTTTGCCCTTTCATTAGTCACTATTTCTTTAGTCTGTTAAAGAACGATGCAAGACTTGAGTTATTATTCTTTAATGTACAAATTTTTTAATTTACTGTATCACATGTTTGAAAATCTAAGTAAGCTAAAATGCCTTCAGGTATTTGAGAAGAGCACTGTGATGGTTTTGTGACATTGTCATTTGCAATAGTAACTCATGTTTCCTAATTCGTAATGTGACGAAACCCGCCACACTCACTAATGCGAAAGGGTTGCATATTGGAAGGCGCACTTCGACACGAGCGATAATTCGAGAGAAAGACTCATCGTTGCTTCGGTGGGAGTATAATCCACACTAATGGTTAAGAAAAACATGTGCGTCATACGTCGATCGCAGTAAGGTTGTGTGCTTCTTATAGGGTGGAAGTCGCTATGCTATCACTATCCGTTCTACAGGTAAACATATGAACTTAAGGGTGCAAGATGGCACTTTTCCCCATTTTTATGAAAAACCCGAATTTTTTTGGAGCGAATAACTTGAACTTTTGTGTTTAAACACACCAAGTAATTCCCTACCTTATTCACGTAAAATATTTTGTCGCGGTTCCTCAGGAAAGTAGTATGAGGATGGGCGTGGACACACCCTCATTGGGGGTGATTTGATGATGAGACAAATTTTTCTTACA
Source organism: Laupala kohalensis (assembly GCA_002313205.1). Taxonomy (NCBI): domain Eukaryota; kingdom Metazoa; phylum Arthropoda; class Insecta; order Orthoptera; family Trigonidiidae; genus Laupala; species Laupala kohalensis. The sequence continues at coordinate 234,540 of NNCF01126235.1, read as the reverse complement.
AATGTACTGATTATGTCTAATGACAATAAATGCAATGCTTTCATAACGAATCAATCGATTTAACCGTGAGAAAACCCCAATTTTCCAAAAGGAGTGAAATATTAAAGGGCGTGACTCGCAGAGGGTTTCATCCATTGATGAAAAACACGTAAACCATGTTCCTTGGGTAAGCTCACACAATCGTCAGCAGTTTAGAAACATCTGAAACACACACTCTTCAGAGGAAGTGGGGGGATAGGGGTTGGTGGTGGGTCTTCAGATGTGGGTGATTTTTTAATCTCAGCTACTGGAGTGCACATTATTGACTCTATACGTGAGACTAGCTCTCCCTGGCATTTTAAAATGTGGTATGTTTGCTCGATTTTCGGAAAAATCTCGGTAACATAACTTTCAATCATTAATAAATAATCATGATGAAAGTGAAACATCCGCAAGAAAAGCATTATTATTTACAGCTCACATTCATATATACTGGACAATTTTTCAATGTGTCTCCTTTTTATACTATCTTTTATGATTTTAACATAAAACATNACAGCTCACATTCATATATACTGGACAATTTTTCAATGTGTCTCCTTTTTATACTATCTTTTATGATTTTAACATAAAACATTTTAGATATGTAAATCATGATTGTTGTTGTATTTCTTGCTGACGTTATATATTCGTAATAAATATTCATATATTTAAAGTTATGTTGCTAAGATGGAATTTTCTTAAAACATTAAGCACCTGATGATGATCAAAACAAGAAATTGAAACGTTGTGAATGTATATGAAAATAATAAAAGTAATCAGTTTGTCTATGAAGAAGGTCGAAAAGTTATTAAAATTTATCAAAGATGATAGATGAAAATGTAATAACTATCGATGATGGAAGTTCATTGTAAGAGATGAAAGTTAAAAGACTATTCAACTCCACAAGTTTAATCCCTCCGATTAACATTTCTGCTTCCACATTATTATACCCAGGCAAATACTATACATACTACCGTCGGAAATCGATCACAAAACGTGCTCCCCCCTCTTACACATCTCACAAAACATCAAAGACTCCTCATTTGCATATCCTCGCTTTAATCGAAGCGGTTTGAAAGCTGTTCCAATCAGTTTCACAATAATAACTAAACCAACAGGGTGAGATTCAAACCCCGTGAGCGGCAGAGAAACGCCACCGTGGGCTTTTCATCGTGAGGGGAACCCCCGACGCGCTGCGGCTTCTGCCTCCTGAGCTGAATGAGCAAATCCTCCGAGTGCAGTCCATTGCCAGGGGTGGCCACGACCGGAGACAATGACTCGAATTGCGTAAAGCAATAGTTAAAGTAAGAAACATTACGTAAAAATACTTTTTTTAATATTCATGTGACTATGTAATTAATTATATTGTAGACACCTGATGATTGTACGGATGGGTGTTGAAGCGTTGTAAAAATATTTGTTAATAGAAATGTATTGTAGTCGAAACATACGTCTATAAATTGTATATTATTGGTTGAAAGTAAAGAAATGGTGTCAAAAGAAGCATGCGAACGATACTGCGTCCAGCCGCGTGCTCAGATACGTAAATCACGATAATGGTTTCTGTTATCGTATAGCAGGAAGGGATTCGTTTCCTAATCTCAGCGACCATGCGCACCGTCAGTTTCTGTGCAGTGCAACTATGGTACAGTTCACAGTACTGTCATAGAAAATTTTCTGAAGTCAAAACAATATATTTCTGTTTTGTAGCTTTACCCAAAATTATTGCATATAAATACAAAATCATTATAACGAAAACCAAAATCATAATACAGAAAAATTAAAAAAAAAATTATTTACAATGTTTCGTTGAATACTTTGTAATGCCGTTGAACATTAATCGTCTTCGTTATCAATTGTTTAACACTTATCAAACATAGTGACAATCTCTGCATATGTCACACACAAAGTCAAAGGTTTATTCGCTCTGAAATTTCCCTATTACCTCTCCCGTCCCACCATGATAGCCCGCTGACCAACTCGGGCTCAAACCTGTCTCCACAGCGTGCTCTGCTGCTCGTTCGTATGCGCTGTCGTTGACATCCCCTACGTAAACCGCATAGAGTAGCGGTCGTCCATCTTCTGAGCCTCTCACAAAATTTATCATTTTCAAATTCTGCGGACCATACTACATATTTTTATAAAGGTGGATACTGTTGTCAAATAATGATCACAGTAATTTAAACCTACGAAACATTAAATGCATCTAATTAACACAACAAAACTAACATCCTGTTTAATTATAAAAAATAGTAAATACTTATTAATCCAAACATAGTTATTCAATTGTCGCAACAAACTCGTTAGAGGTTATTCTGATTTAAAACATTGAGCTACTCTTGTTGTACGGTACTGGAATTATAAATCGGCCGTCGAAAATATTCTAAGTCCCGCGTTCTTAGCAGTTTGAATTTGTTAGGTTTGCAACGCTACTCCCCTGCGACGGGGTAAAAGGTCCTCACCTTCGTTCGACCAATCGTAGGCAAACTTAAAACTGCTTCCATATTTGGCAGACCAATAGAAGACTAGTACTGGTGAATATATCCCTATTAAGTCGTAAGGGGAGAAAACGTTTTATTACGCCGCTATTAAAGAAATATTTCGTAATTTTTTATTATACACGTCTTGGACTCCATTACAAAAAATATTCTTTATGTTCTTAACTTCAATAAATTTTATTATTCTCTGTATTAAAATGACATCTCAAGTTGTTGACTCACAACGCCGTCCTAGGGAATAAAAAACAAATCAAATTTCTCCGCAAAAATATTTGCTTCTTACAGTAAAAAAACATTGTTTTAATCATAGAATTTGGATATCATCGCAAGATATCGTATGGATATTTAAAATTTGAATCAGGAATTACATATAAATATTCCTATAATTTCTTAACTTTATACAGTGGCGTAAAAAACGCAAAGCTCATTGGCATGAAGTGAAGTGTATTGTCTATCGTAATTTCACATAATTTGCCATTCTTTTATACTATTCTTATATATCAATCGGAATTCAAGAATTATAGAAAACAGTTGTATAAAATATGATTGAATAACACTAAAGGTTAGTTCTAGCGATATTAATAAAGAATAAATAAATTACCTCTACTAGAAATATATTGATCCCAGGTATAACCCTTGACTGAAATAGAGCAACATAAAACAACATGCTCAGAAAGTAATATTACAAAAAACATTTTTTAGATATCAATAAATATAACAAAAACACAAATCACTTTTATTAAGATATTTAAATGAAATTGAGTTTTATTAACACAGATTGAATAAGTTGCTTCTTTAAGAGTATATAACTTTTTACGAACCAACATGGATATTTATATTTGTGAAGATAAACGTTTTAATTAGACATTAAGTATAATATTTACAGTAAATTAAATTAGCAGCGACGCAATTGACAAGACACATACAAATTTAAATATGACGTTATTGTAACTAGTTGGTCTCAGCATTCCAGATTCAAGGTCATATTTTAAGAACTTGTTATTTTCAATCTAGCAATCACTTCTAATTAACATAATTTTTTACCATCAATACAATAGAGAATTTCGTATTTTCAGAAGGCGTTAAACAAAAATTTGAAATTATACGAATGAGATGTTTTATTGGAATATTTATGTGACTTATGCGGGATATTTAAATGGCATTCTACTTTTTGCTGCCTCTTAAAATACAAATTTAGATCGCAGAAGGGTTCATCCTGAACAGACCACGGAGACGCGAATGACACTTCACTTTTGTTTAACAAATAGAACGTTGAATTAAAGAAGCTTTTATATTTGGTGGTTTAATGGTAGAGCAGAAACAACGAAGAGATTCGTAATAAAACTCGCGGAGATAAATATTGAATTTTATCATAATTAGTGGAATATTTTTTAGCTTTTAGTCATACACATTTTAAAGTATTTAAAGCAAGTAATACTTATAAAGACAGAAAGCTTAATTTCTCTTTTAAATTCAATCAGTTCGCAATTATGTGATCTCAATACGGCATGCCATGGAATGGAATATATTGGAAATTATAATATTGTGTAACTGAATGATGAATAATGCAGAAAAATCGTTATTGTTCCACGATACAATATGGATTACATTGTAAGAATTCAATCACATAAATTTGCTAGTCGATCCGTACGTTTACGAAATATTTGGGTTTAAGCTTATATCTTGAGAATTCTCTTTAGTCAAGTTAAACTGTCTCCTTGTAGTCCCCAAAGGTGACCATAACATAAAGAAATTCGCATCAATTAAGATGTGTTGTTTGTTGTAGATCCAAGTGTTTTTCCAAGGTTTTATAGTATTTGCACTTATTGCTTAATAGAAAGATATGTAACAAAATATTAGATTACGAACGAACAAGTTTTAAAAAAAATGGATATCAAAACACTTTCACAAATTGGAAAGCACTGATATACCCATAGGAGGTATTAATTCAAACACAATATTTAAACCCTATTCTCAAACTCAATGTAGTTTTTATCTGAGCAAACACAATTTAAAAAAACATTACTTTTATTTCAATTTCAGAATTTTTTGCTAGATTTATGCTGGTCACCAAAGATGAAACTTTCGTTATCTAATTCAGTAGGATTCCATGTTTAATACCTGAAATAACACCACTTTAAAATGCATTGATCGAGAAGACAAACATAATTATGGAGAGAGATCGCAATGACAAATTTACTATCAGTCATTAGTTATATTCGTTTAGAAATATTGTTTCAACACACTCAATACTAGATCACACTCTAAACCATATACCTTGTTGATTTTCGGTCAGAATGTTAAAATACACTTTTTTAATTATAATTAGTTTGATATTAGTAAATGATAGAGTTGGTTGTTCTTGTAGGTTTCATTCAAAGGCACACATGGCGACTAATACATGTCTCTATTGCAAAATCAGCAATTTCAAATTTAAGTGTATCTAAAGTGGGAATTGGAAGAGCCACATTACAAAGTGTGAATAAAGTACAGTTACGCGAGACTATTGCATAAAACAAACTTAATACTTGAGGGTGGATAATACAGGAAAAACCACTGACAGCGACCACGGAAACCTTCGAATGAAATGACTTTACTCTTTCAGCAATTGACTAAGCGGGTGACGTCGTCCCAATAGTGTCCATACGCGCGCCTGTCGGAAATCGGTGTTTAGAAAACTAAAAACCGATATTTCTCAGTCATGAGAACAATAATTCATATATGCCTTAATCACAACATTATGTGAGATTCAATGAAATCTAACAAACCGTTGTGAGAGAAATGTAAGCAAATTACATAGACAATGTATAATGGGTTGTCTATATTCCCTACAGGAGTTAGCCGCTCATCTGACGGAAACGAAAAGAAAACCATTTCAATAATTGTCTAATGCCAAAACAATCAATTTCCTTGAAGTTGTTTTTGAGAAAAAATGACATATACAAATTATTTTTACGTGGTAATAAGATCACAAATGAATATTCATTTCGAAGTAACTCCTCATAGACAATCGTTTTGTTGACCAATACGCACTCTGTCTGAAACTATCCCGACCTAGTAACAATACAGTGAATGTTTCTGTGGAAAGGAATAATGATTACTTCAAGTTGCGTGAGATTCTGTTCGATACTCTGACTCGGTATAGTGCAGAGCTTTGGTGTAGGCTCTCGTAGAGAGTGCAGTCTACAGTAAAACCCCTCCTAACTGGCCTCGCATTAACCGGTCCTCGGATTAACCAACGTATCTCGTGGAACACTTTTTTTAGGGGAGGGNTTTTTTGGGGGGAGGGGGAGGGAGTTCGCCAGTTTGATTCCCCTCTTGCTTCCAAGTCTATTCTTCTATGAAGCAATATGTACGTGTCTATTTCTCTATGAATCCATTTTTTTTCGTGTTTGTCCACGTATGTATTGTACATACAATGCAAGAAAATGAGTTGCAATGACATCTCATTTGCTTCTTTATTCGCGATTGCCTGATGAAATTGTTGGCTTTTAAACGAAAATTGATATTTCACGGGAATCTGAGCCAAACGGATAACCGGCCAGGGTATCGATTAAAAATAGTTCTACCGCATTTGACATTACTTTGGCGGAAGAAGCAAGTCGCAACCGGATGGCAGTTGGTAGTTCCATTCGCGCTATGCATTCCGAAGAACCGAGTACACTCGTATATTGACTCCCGTAGTAGACGCCTTCGTGTTCAGGGGAAAATCCAATGTTTATATTTATATGTTTTAAGGGTACAAAGTAACAGCTCAGGCGCTTTTGGGTTCCCAACTCAGGATAAAGAGTAAAACGATAAATATGACATGGCGGCGGCGGCCGAGATTGCATGGCAGGTTTGCAACCTAGTGGAAGAATCTAGATGGTTTAAATTTATTTGTAATATTTATGATAAACTTTATTTAAGAATTAATAAAATTTCGTTTTAATTTTAACATTTAAAAATATATAGTGTGTAGTTATAAATGATATAACAAATACGAATTTCGGAAAATGAATGGAATGACATTAAAAATAAATTAAAGCTTCGGATAATTTAATTGTACGGGAACAGAAGTGTAAAAAAAAAACTATAAAATCTTATTAGGAAATTTCGGTAACTATATTCCAAAATGAAGGTGAGGAAATGATAATATTATTTTGTAAATCTGCTTGGTTAATATAAGTGGTTAGGAGGTGCCTTTTCTTGAAGGGGCTGAGGTTACGAGAGCGTAGGAGAGGGCGAAGTAATACTTCCTATCCGCTTGTATTAGGCCAACAGCAACGTATGCGTGCGAAGTCTTTGCAGGTGCACCAAAGGCAATTCTCGGTAGGCTTAGCTCTGCCGAGCCTAAGATCGTGCGATACGCCCTCAGACCTCCTCCACGAACCCGAAATGCACGTATCTACGCCAGCATCCGCGTGTCGCGAACGCTACAGGCCGAGATCACGCGGCGTGCCTCCTGGGCGCTGGAGAAGGCGTTGGGAGAGAATGCACCGGCGGGGCACCAGATCTGCGGAAGGTTACACGCCGCCGTTGTAGCCTCGCCCACACATTTCAGCTGCTTCCTCCAGGAAGACTTGAGGAGTTGCTTCAATCCAATTAGTCAAAACTAATTTTATGTTGTTGTTTTTTGGATTGGTTTATTTAGTTGTTTATTTGTTATTTAAAAGTTTATTTTTACAGTTCTATAGGTTTATTTTATTTTTAATATAATATTTAAATGTGTAGTATAAATGAAATATTAAAATAGCCCTCTTCCTGAAACCAAGGGGTCCAAAGAGGCTCCAGGAGGTTAAAAAAAGTAAGGAATAGAATAGTGCTTTTATAGTTGCGAAGAAAAAGGAAAATTTCATCTGTCCTATGTAAATAATAACAAAAATTCCTAAATGCCGGTGGGGAGCTTCCACCGGTAAAAAAAAGATTGGTTAATGATATAATTTTAGAGAGTTCATGAAAATCAGTCAATGTATAAATATAAAACTGACACAAGGTAATTTTTATTCCACGTGATTGTACTTAATTTAACACTCAGTACGGTCTACCAAAAATAACCAAATCAAAAATTCACTCTACCAATTTAATTCTATTTCCACAAAATATCACCGTTTGTTACAAGAGATTGTTCCGAGATAAGAGATAAACTAGTGTATGGGGACGATGATGAAGCCCAGGAAATGTAGAATAAAGAGATTTTGGGAAAGTTCTGGGCATCCCTGGGCAACACCACAGTGGGCAGGGCCATCACCACAGAGTTCCCTGAAGCTGCACCGCACACAGCAATCAATATGCTATGGCAGGCAAGAGGGAGGAAAGGGGTTCGTGTGTGAACAGTCACACGTCCCTCCAGCGGTGGTGTCCAGGAATAGAAGGGAGATAACAAGGTTGGACGGTGGGAGGGAAGGTGGGAGTTGCGTAAACGGTCGGAGGGGGCGAAAAGTGGGACGCTGCTCCGCTCCGCGCCGCGCCGGTCGTGAGAATAAAGCCATCTTTCCAAAACCTTTCTTCGAAACATCGCGACCCGCCGCGCACCATCGACTTGGCGCGTACGCCACACATCAATAAAGTTAGAGCATTGCACATGGTATTCTTAGTCAATAACTAGCACTTGTCCTTACCCGTGGGTGACTAGTTGGTACAATGTGGAGGAGATTATAAAAATCAATTAAACTTATAAATATAAAATTAACACACGTGGTTCGTAATTAATTTGACGGTCTTCTTTTTAACAAAGCATACTTCTTTCATACATCCCATAATATTTTATATTCATTATTTTCTGATATAATCTAAGAAAAATTCACATCCATATTTGATAATAAGATACAAAACCAAAATTATTAATCCATACTAATATATAAATGCGTAAGGCGAAAGTGTTTTCTATCGGATTACGGCTAAACCATAGAACCGATTGTGATAAAATTTTGGCAAGGAGATAGTTTAGAAGTTCAGGATGAACATATTTTTACTTTTATTTTTTATGTATAAGAAGGAGGATAGAAATGTTTTTGACAATAAATTATGATAAAATCGGGAAAAAGTTTTGTATTCGCTTTCGCTGCCTAAACAGAGGTGACAACTACGATAGTAATATTGTTTGCCTCAAATAATTCCACAAGAAAGTCCGGGACAACACAAATCTATCTACAAAAAATCTAAATTATAGATAAAAAATATCAAAAACACGAGTGTTAAAAAAATTTCAATTTAAGAGAGTAATTTAACAAGGAAAAACTCATCATCAATTTAATGGATTTTGTGTGTGTGTGTATCAGCAAAGATAATAAAGTTTTTAAAACGTAAAATTTCTGGGAATAGTTCAGATTTTACAAGAACTTTAATGAAATGGAGCAGTCGGGAAGTACTTCGGGATCGAGAATGTGTGTTCATCGAAAAGACATTTGACAAGGTCAAAAAAATTTTCTTCAAAGATAAAACTTATGGTGTGACACATTTATTTGTTTGAAACTCTTGTTCATCTTTCATACAAAGTAAATTAGCCGAAATTTGAAAAATGTATTATTCGCTCCGCTGAAAAACTATTTACGGTGCTGTGTTAAAAATTGCAACGCACGTTCACAGTAAGCAAGACTATAACTGATCAAACTTTTGTCGGCTGTTCAGGTAACATATATTTGCACTGCTTATGAATCTGCGATCAGATATTTTTGTATCTCATTACTTTTCTCTAATGAGAAAATAAATTAAAATAGAATATAAGTCATAATTTTTATAACAACAAAAACGTATCAAGCTTCTGAATATTCCACAAAGATTGATGATGCTGGATTACAATATTACAATAACAAACATATTGAGAACTCTTTTGTTCGCAATTTCCATATAATTCATCAAAAAAATTAAAACAATAATAATATATGAGTTATGTGAGTTCAATCTGAAGCATGGTTAAGTTAAAATTGTGGCGTGAAAATATCGACGAATTGCGAACAATGACAAACAAACCCCATACAACACAAAGTTTATTCAACATTTAGCACGTGCCCGTGATATTATTTGGCTGAATGTTTGTATACCTGCTGAACCATGTGCAATCAAATCACATGTACGTGGGAAACCATAATACTTGTTTGTAGTTTTTGATTCAATACCGGACTGATTAATTTGTGTTTCATTCATAAAAAGTTCAATTACAAAATTCTTGAGATGAAATATTATTAACTTTAAAATAAATTTCGATGAGTGGTAGTAAATTTACACACTCGTATTTATCACATACTTTAGAATTTATCGTGGAATTCTTTCAATTTTTGATAAAATAAAAGAGCAATTTAATTAAAAACGTGAGCAGAATTTTCAAAAGTTTGCAAATAGAAGTATTCGTTCCCAACAGTACCTATGAAGTTACGGAAAATTACTTGCAAGATAATATTCGATAATTGGTGCATTCTCCATAGTCCTTTTTCGATTTTTTGAAATGTATTTTTTATTCTCTATATGGAATATTATTTTCTTATCTAGCCTTGATATTATCTTCAGTTTTAGTAATTAGCACAAAATATACATGGACCAAAGATATTAATATTTATCGTGATTTTCTCTTTCATTTCCTGGAGGAACTATCATTTGTGGATCGAGTAGGAGAATATGCACGAACTCTTTTTTAAAACTTTCTGGAACTATTTTAATAAGAAACTGAAATATAATTGCAGAGAGTTCGTTTGTGTATATCTATACCATATATCTACTTAAAATACATATATACGTAACATTCATACTGACATTCCATTTTTATTCATGTATCATTAAAAAAACAATCTAAATACTTACAAAACTATCCGCGAATAGTAGATTTATTGATAGCAAAAACTGTACTACAAAGTAATTTAATTTTCAATTGCTCTGGTAATTGTCTTTTATCTCAAATTTAAGTTTTCTGTATGCATGGGGAGAGTTAGGCATGTTGCCGTGCACCATGGCAATACCAAGGTAATACCTCAACTCTCCTATTCACAATGCACTTATATTTCTTCGGTATCCAAGATAAATTGAGTCCTCTTTCCCCATTTGATCCCAGTCACAGTGCTTTCTATCACAAAACACAGTAGACAGCATCTGACATAAACATATTTATCCAAAATTTGATCCTGGAGGTCGGATATTATAACAGAGTTGAGAATATAAAATGAACCATATTTTACTTTTGAAAAATACTTAACATCTTATTTAACGTAACTACTGAAAGACGCCCCAATAGATGTACCTTAAGCTTGCGTGGCCACATGAGCGGAATCCAATTTATCCTATGCCACAATTTATTACCTATTTCTTACTAATTATTTAACACACTAACAATTTTTTACCCCCAAACCACCCTTAACAACAATTATTCTGGCGATTTAATTATTAAGCTAGCGTGGCATTCAGTAATTAATTAAAGATACAACCAAAAATTTAAAAACAACAATTTTTTACTCACCTCATTTTAGGTCTATAAAAACAGGGAAAAAAATTCTTCTAAACTACCCTTAACAAGAAACAATTTTTTATTTCAGAATATATCCATCATGACATTAAAAACTAGAATCACATCAGAAACACGAACCAAACGCCAAAACATTCGTCACTCAATATAACCTTTTACCTTCCTAAAAAAATTCTTCCCCTAAACTACCCTTAACAACAATGACTTTTTCTATTTCAAGGGCTCTAATGACCTTGACGTTGACGAGCCCTAAAGCACGCCCCCACCCAAAAAAATATTTCAATATAACTCCAGAATGACACTTTGTAATTAATTTTAGAATAACAGAAAAATTAAACCAACGCCAAAACGTATCACACACCTAAGTCTAAATGAGTACTCTCTAAAATGCTCTTACCCCTAAGCTACCCTTAGCAACCTAGACATTTTTATATCAATACCAAACTAGAATGACACTTTGTAATAAATTCTATTCGCAGTAAAATCACAGTAGAAACACGAAGAAAACGCTAAAACCTTCCACAAAGCTCATTTTAAGCTTTTAACTTAATAAACATTTCTTATCCCCAAACAACCCTTAACAACGATGACTTAAGGGTAAGGAGTAAAAAATTATTAATGTGTCAATTAATTAGTAATAGGTAGAAAATAGGTAATAAATGATGGCATAGATTAAATTGGAGTCTGCTCATGTGGGTCCGCTGGCTTATGTTACATCTCCAATCGATACCTAATATCGTTCCTCAGAATGTAGTTTCAACTGGAGAAAAGACGATCATTGTCGCGCCGCACTATGTCTCATTTTATCCAAAAAAATATCAAAAATCGATATTTGCGAGTGAAGGCCGTGAAATTTTAAACTGGGGTACCTGAAAGGTTTCTTAATAATAATGTGAAGTCAAACCTTATGCTCTCAAAAATTGAAGATGGACCAAAAACTGAAAAACTACATAAACAATGAAAAATCTGTTGAGTTTCTTTTTCGAACTTCCTCGTCATATTTCCCGAACTTTCTCCCGGTGACAAATTTGAAATTGATAATCAGCGCCCTCAAACTTATAAAGGATCAAAAAAATATGACTTCTCCAAAAATTTAGTGAAAGTCCATTTTGAGCTCTGGACTGGACAAGAAAGAAAATCAAAATATGTTTAATGCTCAGTAAAAAGCTATCAAAATCGAAACAAAAATTGGTGATGCACTTAGGCCCACCCCTTTGAATGCATGTGCTGAATTACGAAGATTTACTCAGAAAATTAATGCATAAATTTCATAGTCCACTTTTTTTAGTTATTTGGCCCAGCATCTTTCAATTTTTGATTTCGTTTTATTTGACTTCACATTGTTTTTAAGAAACGTTTCAAGTACCCTACTTCAACATTGCAAGGTTCTAGTTTGACAATACCTATATTTGATCTCTAATTCCACCTGTCTCGAAGAGTGCGAAGTCTCTTCGCCGCATAGCGTCAACCTACTGAGTGCTTGATCTCCGTACGTTGTCAGGCTAGTTAACACACCGTATCAGTGTAGCTGTCTGAGAAGCGCTACAAGGAATTGTCATTATTTTTACATATGTGATTAATTATGTTATGTTGAATGAAAATGGGAGACGGGACCGAGATTCGAACTCGGGACCTTGAGCTTAGCGCGTCCATGCGCTTACCGACTACGCCATCCCGTTCGCCTCCCGGGCGCAGTCGGTAAGCGCATGAGCGCGCTAAGTTCAAGGTTCCGAGTTCGAATCTCGGTCCCGTCTCCCATTTTCATTCAACATAAAATAATTAGTTACCTGGCGATGGGGTTCACCGAATTTAAGAGATTTACATATGTGATTGTAATAAATTTGTGTCTCTTGTGGATACAACGACCCTATAAGAATTTTATATGCAATTGAAATAAAATTCCATTTCATATGAAAAACCCGAACCATCGGAAAATGATAAATCCTCCGAAAAAAAGATTAAATTTAGCATCATAGTAAAAAGTATTTTATAAAAAGCAGTAATCCAGAATAGTTCATAGAGATTTGATAATGATTCAAACCAAAACAAAAGTAGATGTTTCTACCCGCTACAGTAAACAATAAATTACCCAACAAACACACAGTTTAACAAGTAATTAATTTTTATTGTACATATTTCTGAACATTATTGTATGAGATACAGTGAGTACACTCTTTGTGATATTGCTCAAGTGTTCTTTGCTTTGGACCATAGCAGTGGCTAGTGGTAGTGACTGCTTCCACGATCCCTCTGAGCATTAGAGCGTGGGTTCAAACCCTGCTCGGCCGAAATAGTTAAGGTTTTCAACTGAGGTTTCCCCTCATCAAATGTCGGTTAGGTACTACAAGTTCCCTAGCAATCCAACATCTCTCCTCCCCAATTCCTTCTCCCAAGTCCAACGGTTAGGTGGAAGACCAGGCCTCAAGGTCCTCGCCAAAAGAAAAGAAAAAGAAATTTCTCAATAAAATACTGGCTGAAAATAGTGATTTACCACTTCTTAATTAATTAATAATCTGAATCAAATAATTGAAAAAAATATTTCTTTTCATTTTATTTATGAATATTAACATGAATATTAACAAATACTGGCTGAAAATAGTGATTTACCATTTCTTAATTAATTAATAATCTGAATCAAATAATTGAAAAAAATATTTCTTTTCATTTTATTTATGAATATTAACATGAATATTAACAAATACTGGCTGAAAATAGTGATTTACCATTTCTTAATTAATTAATAATCTGAATCAAATAATTGAAAAAAATATTTCTTTTCATTTTATTTATGAATATTAACATGAATATTAACAAATACTGGCTGAAAATAGTGATTTACCATTTCTTAATTAATTAATAATCTGAATCAAATAATTGAAAAAAATATTTCTTTTCATTTTATTTATGAATATTAACATGAATATTAACAAATACTGGCTGAAAATAGTGATTTACCATTTCTTAATTAATTAATAATCTGAATCAAATAATTGAAAAAAATATTTCTTTTCATTTTATTTATGAATATTAACATGAATATTAACAAATACTGGCTGAAAATAGTGATTTACCATTTCTTAATTAATTAATAATCTGAATCAAATAATTGAAAAAAATATTTCTTTTCATTTTATTTATGAATATTAACATTTATTACCTTAATAAGAAACATTTCCATATTAACTACAATAAATAATAATAATAATAATATTGGATAGTATCTGGTACTACTTGCAATTAGTCCCATTCACTAATTCGTTAGGTAATTTTTACTACACAGTGTTAAGCAATACATTTGAGGTGAGTGTTTCTGGTTATTAATACAGGCAATAGTTCCGCTCACAAACAGACTCGTAAATCAAGAAAACGTGTATAAGTGCAATCGACTAAACAATTGTGAAAGCGATCCACTAAATGACCGTTTAGTATTTAAAACTATGCATTTAGTGTATACAAACTGAACTGTTCATTTAATGTAGCGCACTATGAGCTTAGTCAAAGTCAAAAAAAAAATTTTCTCCGTTTATACTAAAGTATATCTGTCGTCAGGGCGACAAGATGTCATTAAAGGTGACGAAGACAATAATACGGTCTTATTTAACCATGTAATATTATTTACACAGACACTTTTTATTCTTTCAGGTTTGACATGACTAAATGCTTGCTCTATAAAACAAAAATGGTTCTGAACTTATGATTTACAACACCATTAGCTGATTATAGTTACAATACTTTAATTACATTTATATTAGATTCATTAAAAACAAAGCACTTTAATCGGTGTCGCGCAGGGTTGGTATTGTATTTAACGTATTTGATTGAGTACCCGATATGACAAATTTATCTCTTTCCCGGTAATATCGATCAGTCTATACGTATTTCTGACTATTCGACCGGAAAAGAATAGTTTGTGTCTATCCATCTCACAGGTTCCCCGGTTCCCCTCCTTGTTTATTGGTTGATTCGATCCATCAAGAACTCCCATTCGTCAATCTCCGCCATTATGAATTCACTAATAGCTATCTTGTATTTTTTTTTATTGAAACTGTTGGTAATATTTATTTTTTTACAGGTTATAAACATATCAATTAAATAATTATTCTCAACTTGACACTACTTAAAAACTAATTACGAGCCCTAAAGCCCCACAAAAAAAATACAAAAAAAAAACTAATTAAATACCATTAGAACTATGGAGACGAACCCTAATGAACATACTCATCTTGCTATAACATATTTAATACCAATTTATGTTGAAAATAAATTACCTATTCATACGTGTATTTTCAATCAGTACCAAACCTATCATGTTTAAAGCAACTTCTATTTAAAGAATTATGGGATAAAAGTAATGTCCTCAGGAAGTAGATTTTATTTGATCATTCAGTTTCATATCAGATCCTATGGACAAAGAATTAATTTTGATTTCAGTAATACAGAACTTATCAAGTCATTTCCCTAAATATTTTCCAGCAATTCGCTCACGCCATTTACTTTAATGAATCAGAAGAGTGTATTGGAGCAAGTAGAGGAGCCGTTCGAGTCGGCGTCCTTTCAAGAAACATCCAGATTGATGTATGACGCAGAAACACGCGAGCTAAAGTCTTCATTTGATAGTATACTTGATGGGTATACAGTGTTCCATCGAAAAATTACGAACATTAATCTTCCAGACACGCAAAAGATATTCAAAGTCTTAAGGATTCCATCAGAACTGTTTGTTTTGCTACATCTATTATTCAGACTCAGTCCGTTCATGTTAGCTTTGCATCGTTTTAACAAGAAAAGTGGGAGTAACCTATAATGCATTCCAGAGAATGCCAAAACATGAAATTTGAAAATTAACCAATTTTTTTTTTGTTCATTATAACCATTAATTTTATTAAAATTTGAGTGATGCAACTCGTCAATATTTTGAAGAAAGCAATTCTTATTTTCCTCCAAGAAACTACAGAAAAAATCACTTATTAGATCCAGTTATTATCATCTTTGTGATTGAAGGTAGAATTTATGAAGGACAAAATTTAAAATTAAGTCGGAAAGGGAGCATTGTCTTCCCTTTTAAGTGAATAACTAGCCACGGATTATTCACTAAACGCGTTCGGTCAAACATCCGTGTCTTCCTCACACTTCTCACCAAAAGTGACCAAATATTTTTTTCCTTGGCCTTGTCCTTCAGAGTGACCAAATATTTTTCTCGTATAAATAAACATATTTTCTTTTTCATTATTATATGGTAGTACTAATGTAATGAAAGAATATATCATTTTATGAATTTTTAATATATTATTTATTAGAGAGAAAGTAAGTTATACGGTTTTCTTTTTTTGTTATTCAAAACGCTCATACTGTCGTTCACTGGGTCACATTTGCAAAAACTACTTTACGTCAACGTATTACCTTAATTTCCTCTAATTCAAGGCCTGGCCTGGCCTTGCCTTGCGTGGGTGGCAAACGCGAGCGACAACTTCAAACGACAAGATTCAAACACACTTTTAGTTACGAGACTGTCCTGTATGAGCGACAGCGTCACTGTAGCGCTACAGGCGCGACATTCGATGACGCTTGAACTTCACTTCGACTTGATTGAGTTTTGTCGCGCGTCAGAAGCTACATTTTACACGACCCACTCGATCATACTAGAGATTTTCGTATGTAAACAATAAAATGTAGTAGTAACAAGTAGGTCTTGACGTTTCGTCGTGATCTCGTCTGAGGCTACTATGTGTTTTATAGGTTAGCTTGTGTAGTATGGAAGTGATCACTGTTTTGTGCAAGTTAAAACAGAACAAACGTCATTTTCGGGGGTGTAGCAAATTTGTGTTTTTTAGTAATGTAAACTAACATCATTTACAAGGAAATAAAACGTACAAACTGATATACTGTTATATTCAAAAACTTTTTTGGGGTGTAAACACAGATGCCAGTACAAATTACAAAATTCAATGCAATCTGTTATTTTCTGATAAATTTATTGTGTGTTGTCACGGCATCTTTGCCTGAGAATCGCGTATTTTGCTATAAATTCGCCTTGTCACATAATTTCACGTATTGTTTGCGGTGTGGCGCCATCTTGCTTAAAGAGCCGACCGATCGCGCGCGCGCCCACGCAGGACACTCAATCCTGGCGACGCGACGCTACAATTTACCGCTTGAAGTTGTCGCTCGAGTTTGTAGCCCTCGCAGGACAAGGCTCTAAGTGCAATCCACAGGAACACACCTGTTTTATTACATCGAAGTATTTCATACATAATTCGCAAACTGCGTTAAAATGTACAAAGTAGAACTATACGCTGGAGAGACATGTCAAATAAACTGCCCTAAGAATTCAGTCGCATTTTAGCGGAGATGTGTTTACTTCAACGAACTTCTCTTTTACTTGGTTTTTTGTTAATTTAAGACCATTGTATGAATTTGACTATAAATTATATTATCAACTGTATTTGAAAACATTTTGTATTTTCTGCGATCGATTCATTCAATTCACATTTGCACTATTTTAAAAATTTCTAAATGAGGCAATTTTTTTACTTGGTTTATTTTAGGTCGCTTTTGAACATCTCAGATCATCAATGACCACAAGAAACATGAATATGAATAAATTAAGTGTTAATTGAATGAGAAGAAATCACAGTCACAAAAACAAAGTGCATATTGAAAAATAACCTAATAATACGTTAATACACTTAAAAATAAAACAAATTTAAATCAGTTTGTTACGTTTTGGTGATTCTAAAAGTAGTAGCACCTTCTGGCATCCACTGGGCATATATTAGTAGTGTCATTTGAGATATTTAAGGAATGTCTTTGATTTCTAAGTTCAGGGCATTGTAAGATGAGGTGGGGGTTTGACAATATGTCTCCACAAAAGGGACAAGGATCTGGGCCCGTCTTCTTCATCGAGTGGATGAGGTTGAAGTGACCAGTCCGCAACCTAGTCAAAATAGTTCGGTCTCTTCTTCGCAAGGTTCGTTTGGGGAAGGAACCTTCTGTAGTTGATTTTCTTACGAGGTGTAATTTCGTATTTTTGATTTCCATCTAAATTCCTTTGTTTTAAAATTGTTGACTTGAATAGTGTCTTAGCATCCATTAAAGTTCCATAAATACCATTTTCTCTTTCAACGATTGAGGTTGCAGCTTTAGCGGTCATATCTGCTCCTCCGTTTCCGGATATTCTGTTGTTTGCAGGGATCCATGCTAAGTCGATGTGGCAATTTAATTGTTCTATTAATCTAGAAATTTACAAAAAATCACTCTTTTGTCGCATAGATTGGGCAATCTGGACAATCTGATTACAATAAGCGGAGCCCTAAAAATAAAACAACAAGACCGTTTGATAGGGCGACTATTCTCTCTCACGCAACTGTCTCATGTTTAGGGAGTTCCGAAACTGAAGCTCAAATAAAACAATCAATTTATATTATCTTACAAACTCCGGATTTATTTATTTAATTCACTTTTGTCGCTCCCTCACTAGAGGGAGAGGAGTTTTTTTTTATGAAGAAATAAAGCCACAATAACTATTATCATTTCATCAATCAGTAACTACAGGTCTGACGGAAACCAAGTTTCATTTACTTGCGTATTTTGTTCGTTCACTTATTTCAAATTTAAAAAAACTGTACTCATGTGATTTTAAAAAACATGTGGTAAACTATATGAAGATAAAATGAATTTTTTTTCTCTATTTCATGGAAAATGTGCTCATTCCGTGAAGACTTCGACTAATCTTGGCTCGTTTTACGCTAGACAAAATGTATGGTATGAGTTACTTCATAGCTTAAATTTCGAAGAAAAGAGTCAATTAGAAAGAAAACGGATTGAGTGGACATCAATTTTGTTCTCTTTTCTCTCTCATGCAAAATAAGTTCACTAATGCACGGAAATCCATTTCCTCGTCTCGTTACATCACAAATTGTAGATAAACATGACACACAAATGGTTGAAGCTCCCATTGTCTCCATTCAAAACTAATGACATGGTATCATTAATAATAACGATGCATCTGATTGTGAAGGTAGACATCTGAACTAATAACGTGCTCTAAAACCTAAAAATGCGTTCCCCGAATTCAGCAGTATTTAGGTGAATTATAATTCCGCCTTGTACTATTGTTAGTTTTTCTTCAGTTAATCCTCATGATAACTCTGTCTTAATATTTAGTACAATCTTTTTAACTTCGATAAATCTGCGTACTATTACCTAAAAACTGCTGAAAAAATTAATTGACCATTATTTTAAGAGGAAATTTGTTGCGAAGAAAATGTTATATTCTTAAGATATAATTACAAATTCATAATGGCTATAATTTTTTATATAAAACGCCCTTAAGTTTTATCAGATACTGAAAAGCATTTGCAAAATTTGCCTAGTGCATTATGAATTATTACCCGAGCTTGAGTCACTAGAACTCTCCTTCAAAGAAGACATGTCAAGAATGGACTTTTAAACCTGAACAATTTTACGTTTTATTCGATTTCCCATAAAACAGACATCGACCGAATGAAACAACGCAATCTTTCATCCCCCACGGCAAAATAACCTCCGATACATAACTGTATACCACCGACGGTTTCTGCGACGCTTCGCATCGGGAAACAAATCAAGGAAGTGCATAACAACCGTAACGGCGAATCAAAGCGAAACAGACCTCATCCATACGCAGTAACAACCCTCAATCGGATTGGCCCACTTCGCTGGAAGTCTCTCGGGAGCCACGACCGACAGACCGTCGGCGCGAGGAGNGGGGGGGGGGGAGGGGAGGGGTGGTTTGAAAGCCGCGACCATTAGCCCGGAGGGAAGAGCGCCCTTCCCGACCGATAAAACGTGTAGACAGAGTGTGAGCGTGCCGGCGGGGGGGAAGAGAGATGACGAGGCCGGTGTGAGTGTTAGAGGCGATACCTTCGACGAACGCGGTGACTGAGGCAAATGCTGGCGATAACCGTCAGGCAGAGGGAGAAACCGAGCTGTCGCGGTCAGTAGCATGTACACGGAAGAACATGATGCAAATTTTAATCCTCAAGTACTGCTATTTACGCCTTCTTCCCCATCCTGGCCCGAGTTTTTCTCCCGAGTTAATGAGCTCTTACCTAGGGGCGGCGGTCTCATTATTACTATTGTTACAATTAATCTCGAATTTTGAGTTACGATTTGTAAACAATATTTCCCGAATAATCAATAGTTTGATAATATTACGTACTTGTGAACTATCTTTTCGTGTTTTATTAAATACAAATTTGTTGGTATTCTGTTAATATTATAAAACTTTTTATTCTTATCGAAGGAGTGTACTGAAATTCTGTATCCACCTCTGCCTTAAGGCCCTTGATCGGAATTGATAGGATAGTCCCTTGCTTGTTTCCGGAGGATAAATTAGTTTATTGCTCTCATGTGGTCATACACAGTTTGTAACTGCTTCTTCCGCATTAAATTTTTTAATTCATTTATACTATTAATCATGTTACGTCGAATGAAAATGGGAGACGGGATCGGGATTCGAACCCGGGACCTTGAGCTTACGCGCTCATGCGCCTACCAACTGCGCCATCCCGTTCGCCTCTCGGGCCCGTCTACCATTCTCATTCAACTTGTGAAACCCAAAGACCTCTGAGGTGGTCTCGTAGAGAATAGATTCCTCATCTGAGGCGACTCCCTTAGGAAGTACTTGATTTGGGTATTATTTTCCATTTCTGGTTCACAAACATAGAAATCTCTTAGATTACGGTGAACCTCACCGCCAGGTAACAGATTAATCATGTTACGTCGAATGAGAATGGTAGACGGGCCCGAGAATTTATACTATTTAATCATTTATACTATTTAATTAAAAAAATGTTTTATGCCTTTTATAGACAAATAACTATTTCACTCGGGTTTCAGCCAGGATTTTTACCTTCATGAAGTGTTTCCATAAGTAATGAAAACATGTTATTTCTTCAAACAAACATATCGTTTATTTCATGACACATTACTACGATATCTTATCTTATTTTTTATATTTTATCTTATATTTTATCTTATCTAGGAACTTTTGCTGAAATTTTTGAATCCGCCTCTGCCTTAGGGCCCTTGATCGGAATTGATGGGATGGTCCCTTGCTTGCTTCCGGAGAGTAAATTAGTTTATTGTCCTCCACGTGGTCATACGCAGTCTGTACTGTTTTTTGACAATAAATTTATTAAATTTATTATACAGCATTATTTATGTGAAAACCTGGTGAAGCCAAACCGTCTGAAACGCTGTGAGTGAAATAGTTATAGTAGTCGACAAGTTTGTCGAAATTCGGAATTTGATTAACTTTAAATCGTTGTTTATGTTCCATCATTTTCTCCTGAATGCAGCCAATGAATTTAAAGTTTCGCATATAGTCATTTTATATATGTATGAAATTTGAAAATATTCGATTTCAAAGTGAATTTACAACCCTGAAGGCATGAGTTCAAAAATAAAAATGATAGTTCTATTTAAAATCATTAGCCTCAAACGTTTCTTACAGAAGAGGAATGTTTTTATGATGTATGTTTTGGGGAAAATATTGTTGGGGGACAATTCATTTCCTTCTTTGTTTTGAATAAACCAAATCAGTTCACTAGAATATGTTTTCACAGTTACAACGTTGAAGTGATTTCCTTCCTACATCCTATAAAAGAGAAAAAAATGCTTAGCAAGTCTTCCGATGGTATGATGGCATAAGAGCACGAGCCAATAAATCAAAGATCGTAGGGTAAAACCTAGTTATTGTGAGGTATGGTAGAAGAGGGTCAACCTCATTCATTCACTCTCAGCAGGTGCCCTATACAAGAATTCGTATAGAAAATCGCCGAATGTAGCGATGAGAGGATAACTACTGACAGTAATACTGTTTTCTATTGACAAATACAATTTTTTTCAGAAGAGGAAGAAGAAATCTAAACACACAACCGTGTTAACTTCACTACTGTGACAATAAAAATTCAGTAGAGAATGTTTTCCCAAAATACCTAAGGGAACGTCGGAACAACCCTCAAGACACACACAATTTTATATGATTTATAGTCTATATTTCGGAAAGTTTCGTCCAATCAGACTTTCCGTCTGAAATGAATGAGATTGAAATTGACGTATCAATAATATTTATGAAATGTGATTTTAAAAACTTAAACGAACAAGACACGTTCAGGTATTGACTTGCCGGAATCAAACCAATACTGCTTGCACAGAACGCAGAGGTGCTAGCTAATTCCTCAACCATTCACCTTGTCCAATCCTTACAGTCTTACACACTGACCTATGGATAACGGATGAACGTACGGACGAACCAGTGTCCGACAGACGGTTGAGGAGAGAGCGAAAGGGGACTTCCGATAATTCACTGTTTCGGAATTACTTCTTACGTCAAAATCTCTCAGTCTATTTTTTTATCACCACCTTTTCAATACTTGTACTTATGATAATCACGAAACGGCATATTACATAGTAATAAAACTTAATCCCTTAACCGCGACGCCATACCCATCAGTATCCTTAAGTTGTTTACTGAATATACGTATATAAGGATATATAAATTGATTATATATTATGAAATAACATTTCAAGTTTAAGAAGAGGAAAAGTTTGCGGGTTAATTACTTCTAGTGTGTCCTTGAAATGCGCGTTAAGAAATATTTGGCAAATGGAAATTACATTATTACATGTCGTGTACAGATGACGGAACACTTCTTTTACAATGTTTGTTCTCATCGTGTAATTTTTTCGAAGAGGTGAAATTGCAATGACGAAACAGTATCGATGAAAACAAAAAGCATTTTAAAAATAGCTATACAGCTCATGTTTCAACCCCTAGTTTGGGAGTACGTCAGATGTTACAAATAGAAAAAAATAGCAACATAACAGAATAAACATATTTGTTTTTCATATTTTTTTGTTATGTTGGTATACCTAACATTTGTTACTCCTGACAAAGGCCCAAACCATGGGTTGCGAGCTGAAAATGTATCACAATAACCATCACAATAATATGAAGGGAGTTGCAGGCGTAAGTGGAAAACAAAATATTGTATTTGTTCATCTTAAGGTCAAATAATGCATTTAAAAATAATAGATAACCACTTATAAGCAAAAAATATGAGAAATGGATGACAAAATGGACGACAGATCTAGCGAATAATTTAGGGCAAATAAAAAAGTGACAATCTTAAAAACATAAGAAATGCAAGTAGCGCTCTTTTCTGCAAGCTACACGTGATTTTACAATTCTTACTGGCAAGCTCATGATAGCTCAAAATATCTCAATAAAACTTAAACAAATGAGAAAACAAAAGTAGTTCATTAAAACTCTCAATTCACGGAAAAGGAAATATGTTCACCATGCTGTTTAAATAAACAAATATTTTTTATATCACTTTTTCATTATTCACAGTGTAGCGTCATATACCTACCATAATTTTGACGAACAATTAATTTTCTTAGTAAGAGCCTCAATAAAAATTCTGTATACTCCTCCCTAATATGAAGAAGACACAACGACAGAAACTGTGCTAGACGTCGCTCAAATAAGTAAAAGACACGCCTTTGTCTGCAGATGTGAAACGCAATGCGGCACCCTGCTACGCTGTCTGTTGACAACTAGCAATGCGGTACAAGAGACCGACATGGTGGGCGAATACGCTCAAAGGAAGCTAACGAAAAGATGTTTTCGTACACGTCCGCAAAAGAAAACAAGAGAAAGAAATGAAAATTCTGTAGCTAACTGTCCTTGGCAAAATCTCAAGTCAGTTGGAGTGAGATTTTGTATTTAGTATGATTTAAACCGTTCGAAGAAAAAAAGTTTATCACTTTTGTTTATATAGAATTGAAAAATAGTCTAATAATCATAATAAAGAACCCATCGGATGCTCTTTGTTAATACACCTCTGTCCACTACTTAACAAGCGACGGTGTCAATTGAGTGGCCGCTCGTTCTCAATTGGTAAAGAACGCCGGTAGAAAATTTATCTCTACCAGTGACGATATAATTTCCTAAGAGTATTCGTGACTTTAGTGAAGTGTGTCAACATACATTCAATTCTACAGAACACCGCTAATATCACTCACTCGTGTACCATAATATCCTTAATATATTCTTACGAGGATAGTCACCATTTTTATGAGGATATTCCATTATAATCCCTGAAGTGCTACAGAAATGAAAACAGTTACAAGTTTCCCTCAACAGGTTGATAGTCTAAAGAAATAAACAGAAGACTCATTAATTTTTCATAGTCATAAAGTACGTTGAACTTTGAATTTCTTGTAGAGCTTGGTTAACTTCGGAACGTGTTATATAGCGCGTGAAACTTTATTCCAGAATGAGATGAAAAGTAGACAATTCCGGCCATACAAAACTGAAGAAAACGCTATCATGCTTTCACCGAAAATTGCATGAAGCCGCTTCTTAGCGCCGACGTACCATGTTGGCGGTCATGGCGGACTCCAATACACAAGAAGGGGGCGATGAACTCTGGATCCGCAACGGCCCCACGGCAGTTGCGGCTGCAGACTATGCGGTGTCTTCGAGAGACTGGAAGACCCCGCTATCCACGAGCGATCAGTTCCCTATCGACCCACCAATGACGAAGAAGCACCAGTTCATACAACTACTCATCAATCATCACGAGTAAACACGGATCAGCCACTGGAGGAGGTCCAGCTCGGCACAGCTCTTATATAGAAGAACCCCTCCCCCAGACGAATCCAATGGCAGCGGGGACTGCTCTGACGGTGGCGGTGGCGTTGGCGGGGGTGGTGGACCGAAAAGTCGTGGCGGCGAATTTGAAGACAGTGGTGAAGACTTTTGCTATGGAGGAATCGGTGACGACAATGAGGAAAGAGGTGACGTATATGGAATTGAAAGAAGTGAGTTTCTCTGAAGACATTGAGATATTGGAGAAATATGTTTATAAACTAGGAACAATACGCGAAGCGTTTAAGATGTAAGATAACGCACTTGCCCCCTGGTGGCAGGGACGGACAACACTGGTGAAGAAGAACTGAGAAGAAACTAGTTATAAATGCAATGAGAAATATCGATTTGTAGGAAGAACCCTGCAGTGACACATATAGGGACAGGGTTGTCACGGAAGTGACAAATATAAATAGAAAAAGAAATGGAGAAATTACTAATTCACTATAGAACGTAACATGGAGGAAATATCATCAATGGAGTCGATGGCTATGGCGGAAGGGGTGATTACGATAGAGGAAGCGGCGATGGCAAACACTGCCCTCTGTCTCCAACTGTGCTGTCTCCACCCCACTCTTTTCACAGATCCTTTCTTCTCCCTTGCTCGCACTGGCGAGCACGAATTTGGCTGAATATCAGCCTAGTATGCATCGTTACAAGAATCGATAAAAGCGAGTTCGTCGGACTCAGTTGCCAACATGCACGACCATGTTGCCAGAGAACGGCACTTGATCTACGCAACTTCCATGCGGATGATGCGAAAAGTTGTTTGTTTTTCGGGAAATGCACCAAAATCTTGGCGCGAAATTCTACTACATCTTTCAGTTTCTACAACTTTCATTGAGAGATGAGAAAATTTTTGGTAAATGAGAATTCAAATATGAATGGATGTAAAGCTACAACGTCAACACGCTTTTGTAAAAAACCATAAATTTTTAATAATAATATTAAACTAACAAAAATATCAAACCATATCTTCGCAATTATTTGTTCGTAGAGAAGACGAATAAAAATGTTTTTCTACAAAAATTCATATTTATTTCCTCTGAGAAATATTTTTAAGACGATATCGATTTTTTATAGATATGGTTTTTCAGACATAGTATGTAAAAAATCCTATAGACCCCTCGACCCAACTAAATAAAAATGGAAAATAACTATTTCATTAACTTCAAGATGATAACAAGAAGAGTCTCTAAAAATCCGTGTAAAAATAAGCAATTTAAATCTCCTTAATATTACAATTCTAAAGAAGTGAAAAGTAAACAATTTTACATAGGATATTTTAATATAACATTAGTTCATGCGTTTCATGCATTTTCGTGCCTTTGAGAACAGTGATTATATTTCATTATTTCATGTAATATAAACGTTTATTCTTTGCACAATCATAATTTTTACGTAAAATTTGTTCATGACAGTGTTTATGAAGAAGATTCGTAATAAATGCTTTACGTGTTAGACTACACATATAAGCATAGAAATAGTTCATGGAGATTATATGGCTAGAAGGAAGCAACCCAAAAATACCAATTATAGTACACTGAGAGAACAGGTTTGGATGAGAGATCCCAATACAGAGGAAGGAAAATATTCCTCCAAACCATGGGATGTGATATCCCAACTTTTTGGTTAGGATATCACAACCTCTTGATGTGACATCCCAACCTTGTAGTATCCGAACAAAAGGTTTGGAGTAATACTTTCCTCCCTTTGGATTGGGATCTCACATCGAAACCTAGGGTTCCCATATCCATAGATTCCTTTCTCTTTCCTGACCTCCCTTGGTCACCTCTTGTTCCTTTCGATCCCGACGCTATTAGAGCTAGGGTATCTTTCATTTTCCTCTTCTTCTCTTTCCTCTATTTCTTCTTCTTCCCCTCCCCCCAGGGGGCTTACATCTAGTAAGTACGTGTTTGGCGAACACGGGGCCCCGAGCTGAGTCTGGCATT
>NNCF01126235.1:155352-194013 GCA_002313205.1 Laupala kohalensis | reverse complement strand
GTGAGATTTACAAATTATCCGAACTATCCTCTTCTGAATTCTGAAAGTTTGAATACTCTGACCGGAATTACCCCAGAAGGTAATGCCGTAACGTAAATGGGAGTAAACGTTTGCAAAATATACGCAACGGGATTATTTTTTTAACGCATATTTATTCCCATTTTAATGTAATATTTGTATCGTTCATTAAACTGCTAATAAAACGAGTCCAAATTCAATATACGTACGATAAAATTAAAAAGGATAGGATCAACCGTAAATCGAAGAAAGAACCTGACCTAAATCCTTAATTTTGTCGTAATTACACATTGTTTACATTCATTTTCTTATTAATTGAATATATATTGCAAAAATAACTTTAATATGGTAAATCGATAAGTGAAAAAGGTAATATTTCCAATTTTTGGGGTCCAGTANTTGATTGCCTGATTTTTTTTGTTTCCAAGGTGTCAAGTTTAAAATTCAATTTTTTTTTGTACAAGAG
This sequence comes from Laupala kohalensis, assembly GCA_002313205.1. Taxonomy (NCBI): domain Eukaryota; kingdom Metazoa; phylum Arthropoda; class Insecta; order Orthoptera; family Trigonidiidae; genus Laupala; species Laupala kohalensis. The sequence continues at coordinate 193,529 of NNCF01126235.1, read as the reverse complement.
AAATCCAGATTAGTATCTAAAATGATTTTTTTACAAATTTAGACCGTTTTTTATTATCTTAAAACATATTGATAATGTATATCCAGACAAAAGAGATGAGTGAGAGTATACATGCCAAATTTATAAAAATAAAATAAGACAGCGTCCACAATTTATATTTATATTATTTTATTATTTCAAAAAAATAAATACATAATAATTGTAGGGCGACAGGCTTGAGCGGGTATGAAGAGCACGGTTCAGCGCGACCCCGTGTCACTTCAAGTTCTCCATCTGCTAAGCGAAGGCTGTTCACACAGTCCGATCGGGAGCAAGTTGCTCCGAGGAGCGTCAGGGCAAACAGCTGGAGCGCACGGAAGAGCATCGCTGCTAAGTGATGAGTCATAGTGGCACTAGCAATAGGGCGGAAGAAGCGTAGTTGTGAAAGCAATCTTCGTCATCTTTTAATTCTGAAAGGTAAAAGGGAAAGCTGGGGTAAAGGTTTGCGTTTTTGACACTGTGATTTTTCACTGGCTTGGAGTTCATTTAATCGTCCACAAAAATGGCTTGTGTTGTAGCTCAACATCTCCTCTGCATAAGGTAAAAATGTGAATTTTTAATAAATACATTAAGATTTAAAATTTTTGATTTTTCAAATAAATATATACAAACCCTTTCCCCACGGTTCGGGGCAAAGATTCGCACTGTGAACTCATCTCTCTTCCTTGCAAATACAAAATATGGAGGTACAAAGTCTCCGGTGGCACTCACAGCGCAGACAACAGTAACAGTTTTCCATGTTCTGCGGACACAGACTTACCTACTTCATTTGTTCCAGCTGGAGCAATGAGCTTGGGAATTTTATTGGGAACCGTTTGAACCCCAGTTTCGTCCATGTCAAATATTCTCTGTGGTGGAAGCTGGTGTTTAAGGAGTGTTTGTTCCAAATTGTCAAAGTATTGGTTGAGTTGGAATCTGTCCGAGTCACACTCGCTTTTCGTGAGGTCCTTAGAGATAATCTGTTCCTTTTTTTAGGAAAGATTTGCAAAAGAAAAAAAGAAAGGAAGAAAAGTTTTACTTTGAAACAGTGTCAGAGGACAAGGTTTGAAGGTGTGGGGTAAAGGTTCGCGGATAGACACCTGCAAACCTTTGCCCCAAGTCACTTGCAAACTTTTGCCCTTTTTCGGACAGTTTTGTTTGGACGGAATTTCTTCCTCGTTGAACTGGGAAACCCGAAATCTATAGGTGGCATTTCAAAACTTATTATACTTACTGAATAGATAAAATGTGCGTGAAACCTTTGATCATTATGTTGAGTACCTAATTTTATGTAAATGTTGCGGAAAAATAACATGGAAAATGAGAAAAAATGATTTCACCTCATTTTCTTCAGTGTACAGTACATGGAGTCGACGGGGTTTCACAAGGCGACAGACGGGAGGTGGACGAAAGTGCTACGTACCGAATTTACGCGGAAATATCTTCTCCCACCGGTTCAAACTTCAATGCAAACCTTTACCCCGGCTTACCCTATATGTGTATTTTTGTGGATAGTGGGGGGTATACCAAATTCTTTGTGTTTCCCAAAATAATATTCCACGTATTCAATATACACCGGCATTATAATGCTAATCATTCAGAGAACGAGAAGTACTAAAATGAAGAACGCAAAGCAGTAGTACTTGACACAAAAATTAATTGACACAGAGAAGTTACTTTTATTAATACACACTTAATTAGTGATGAAATATCAGAAAAATAATTAAATATTTCAACGCAATAAGATAATCAAGTGATAATCAACCCATTAAGCATGTAACGTATTTGGGAGTAGAGATAAATATTTCTTGACACTTTAGTGTAGAACCCAAAATTGTTCTCGTTTCAAATTTAAGTTATTGCTGATTAAAACTGGAAAATGTTTTCGATATTTCACTCACTGATATATGTAAAATTGGACTTAGAAGTTCCTCATCCGATTACAATTCAAAATGTGTTGAGATACTAAATTGCACTTAATCATGTGCACTATACTTTCAAGGCTTAATAAGAGAAAACCCGAAATAATGTAGAAAAAGCAGTTAAAATATATAGCATTTTATTATCTTCCTGAATATATTTGATTACCTTACTGTAAATGCCAAATTTATTATTTTATATTATAAGATACAAGTTGTAAGAAATTCTTTTAAGTTATTTGTGAATTTTAGTTTTTTAATTGTAATATTTTCAGTTTATAAATTATTGGAGAGATAAAAATGTTTTTTTTCTAACAAGAATATTACGTGAAAATATAATTTACTTTTGTTCACTCGCGATTCGTTAGTGCAATGTCAGGACCGTATTTCTGCAAGCAGCGCTCTCGCGCTGTGGACTGCGAGTCAGAGCAAACCTTCGCAGATCCGTAGAGAGCTGGTGTACATAACCCTGCCCTAAGCGAATACAGATCCCACTCTGCCACTTGGTATACACTATCAACATGTTTTATGCTATTGATTGAACACTAATTGAATATTTAAATTGCTTCACGTGAAATGACCCCTATTAAAACGCCTGAATTTCGTAGAAGCAGCCAATGCGCCACTGTATGAAGTGAAAGTTAAGAAGAAAATATCTTTCATGTTCATGTAAATAAATAAATTGTCAAAAAATCAGCACAAAGAGCGTATGACGGTTTTAACTTGTATTAAAATCAATAAATTTCATTACATTGTAGAAACTCTGGTGCAGGAGGTAGGTTTTAACCGCGAATTTGAAGAGATTCACTTTCATAATAATAATAATAATAATACATTTATTGTCAAAAAACAGTACAGACTGCGTATGACCACGTGGATGACAATAAACTAATTTTACTCTCCGGAAGCAAGTAAGGGACCATCCCAACAATTGCGATCAAGGGCCCTAAGGCGGAGGAAGATTCAAAATTTCAGCAAAAGTACCTAGATAAGATAAAAAATTAGCTGCGAGTTGTAATACTAATATAATGTCAATATGCTTGTAATTTAACGCAAAAAATTTACATTTACAAATTATTATCGAATTATAGAATATTCTGAGTATAGGGTNTATTCTGAGTATAGTGTTTAAAAATCATAAGAATTGAAATAACACTAAATTCACGATTTATCGTTACAATAAACACGCCCCTAGACAAAGCCTAGAGAACCTGTGTAAGAAATCCGCCTCTACCCGAAGGAAAACCGGAGCAAAACCCGGGTCAGGATGGGGCTACAGAATTTATGTACACAACCGTGCCAAAGTTGAGTACACATAAAACTAAATTAATATGAGCCATAAGACAACACAATCATGCAAGAAAATAGTTTTTGAAATTGTTATAAGTTGTTTAAAAAGTACTACAGCAATGGCGTGATAAAGTACAAGACGGATTTAACTTTTATTAACATCAATAAATTCTTTTACAGTGTAGAAGCACTGGTGCAGGAGGTAGTTTTTAACCGCGGTTTTGAAGAGATTCAATTTCATAACATCTTTTATATACTTGGGCAGGGAATTATATAAAACGATTCCCGAATGATATGGTCCTTTTTGGCAAAGAGTGGTTGACACTCTAGGGCGATGAATATTATTACTATTGCGAGTATTGTGTTCGTGAACGAGACTGTTTCGTATAAAGCAAGGGTGGCACTTCAGTAATTCGGTCTTAACAAACACGACCATTTCATAAATATAAATGCAGGGAAGTGTTAAGATATTTAATTCCTTGAATAAAGGTTCGGAGGTGAGAGTTTCGGAAGATTTACAAATTATCCGAACTATCCTCTTCTGAATTCTGAAAGTTTGAATACTCTGACCGGAATTACCCCAGAAGGTAATGCCGTAACGTAAATGGGAGTAAACGTTTGCAAAATATACGCAACGGGAAATACGTGGACTAACTGCGTTAACTAAGATTCGGAATGCGTAACACAATTTGCTTAATTGGGAATTAAGATTGTCAGCGTGACAATTCATTTGAGGTTGTCTTGAATATGGAGATNGTATTCGTAACAGTTTTTAATTGTATTCCGTTTAAAGAAATAGAAACCTGGGGTAAAGATTTTGTGATACTATTGTGAAATGACATAGACACTGTTTTGTCAGTGTTTACAATGAGACGATTTGCATGGAACTAAATCGAAAGGTTATACAAAACTTTTTGAGCGTTGGCGTGTTTACATAGTAAATTAGTGTCATCAGCAAAAAGAACCATTTTGCAATCTGATGTGAATGATGACATGTCGTTCACATACAATAAAAATAGTGTAGGACCGAGAATTGATCCTTGGGGTACTCCTTTGTAGTGGCTTTGTTTCTGAAAGACAAGGCTCAAGTATTTTATTTTTAGTATAGGATATTTATTGTATGTTGATATCTATCTTTTAAATAAGAAGTTAGTCATTGATATGGAAGTCCATGAATGCCTAAAGAATGCAATTTGGAAAGGAGAATTCTGTCATCGATGACATCGAATGCTTTGGATAAGTCAAGAAAAACACCCTGGGGATTTTCTCCATGGTCAAGAGATGTGGTAACATCGTTTAATTAAGAAAATATAACGCTTGTAGTGGAAAAGGATTTCCTTAATTAAAAAAAACGATTTGTTTAATTTCAGGCGGTCCGTTTTTCGGCAGGCGGACATTTAATATGAATGCATTATGCGATTTTGTGAGGTTTGCAGTAATCTCTTCGGCTGTGTTGATTTTATAGGTATAACGTTGAAACGAGAACTTATAATGAAAGGGAATAACACTAGAAATAGCGTTCAATGTATTCTATAGTCTGCACTAGAAATAGCGTTCAATGCTTAATTTAAATCGAGAAGATAAATATGCTAAAGAAACGCATGACATGTATATAATTTTTGAAACAGATTAATTATGTTATGTTGAATGAAAATGGGAGTCAGGACCGAGATTCGAATATTGGATCTGTCTTCCATTTTCATACAACATAACATAATTAATCTGTTACCTGGCGGTGAGGTTCACTGCAATGTAAGATATTTCAATGAATTTTTGAAACATACAACATTTTGTTTTCTGACTTACAATCATTAAGTAGAATATTTTATCAAATCAAGTTTCCTAGCTGATACGAGTCTTCAGCCCCTGTGACGTTAAAAAATTCAATGCTAGACAACGTGATGCTCTTTTTGTATTTTAAAGTCAGGTGAGTACAAAAACGTTTCTCTTCAATTCCAAAGCAGTTGAGACAAATAAGTTGGTTTACCGAAGAAAAGTAGAAGAGGAAGAATTTTTTTATTATATTTCTGGTTTTGTTCCGCAATACTTTACAGAAAACTGACGAAGGTTCAAAAGAACTTCAGTCTGAAACACCTACATCACCTACGACGTTAGGAATTGGAACGGTGGTATAATTAACACTTTTATTAATCTCAAATTTTTGATGATTTTAATAGTAACTATTTATTAACATTATTTTCGAATGTATTTTAAATAACGCATAACAGTAAGTATTTGTTAAGTAATATTATTTTTAAATTTATATTCACGTGTAATTATAACAAACCGCTAATAATTTTCTTTAGGGGACGCATACCATAACGTTTTCTTGGGAAGCAGAAATGTAAAATCCTCCACGACCCCTGGACCCATTGATAGGAATGATGCCTTGCTGGCTTCCGGAGAGTTAAATTAGTTTAGTATTCTTCACGTAATCATACAAATTTAACAATTAATTATTTCACATTGAATTAAGAACTTAAATAAGTTAGCCAAAACGTAGCAAGAAAATAGGATAATGAGAATGAGTTCAATCCTTCGAAGGTCTCTGTTCAAAATTTTGCAGAGGTATTGTGTTATTATGTCACAGGAATAATGAAGACAAACTGATGATTTTTTTAATTAATCTAAAGTCATAATAGTCTTGCCATGAACTAAGTCGACTTTAGGTGGGATAGACAATTTTCTTCCTCGCCTTTCTTCTTTTTTTTCAATATTATTAATGGTTTTAACAAGAGGGAAATGAATTGACACCTCCAGTCAATCTTCTATTCACTGTGAACAACTCTAAAATGACTATTAAATAAGGTATCTGTTCATGTGTGTGGAATACAAAAAATGATAAAACACGTGAGACATGCTGAATCAAATGGGGTTTACTGGCTAGTAGACATGGTGATGCGATCACGATGTTACGGATTAACCAAAATATTTAAATTATCTATTATCTGTTCAAGATATCTAAATTATATTTCCTAGTATTATTTTCAAATTAGATGCCCACAGTATCTTTCTTGACGATTACTATTTTTCATTGAGTACATTGACAGACAAATATAAGTAAAAAAAATTAAATAACGAACAAAAACAATTTCATACCTATTTTTTAAATTCGAAGTCGATTTGAGATCGATTGGTTCTCGATCAATGCTTCTTTAAAAGATCGTTTGACTATGAGGGAGAACTAAATATTTTAGAAGACTTACTATCGCACGAAGGAATCGAAACTGCCATCCACTGCCGCAAACGATGTGGGCGCCATGTCGCATCATCTCACACGAAAAATATTCGATTCTATTAATCGTGTTAGTTTCAAAACAATTTTCTCAGTTGATTTCAACTAGTATACATTGAACTTTCAAAAAATTAAACTAGTTTGCAACGAAATAAAACTATGTATTCGAAACGTTTACTATGCGATATTTGTCAGGACTGATGACCTTCATCTCGTTATTGGCTATTTCATTTAAATTTCATAGTCACTTAAATTATTTTTGGGTGGAGTTCGAAAAATGGAAATTTTTGGGAGGTAAATTCATATAAATTAAGAATATAAATTACTTAAAATGCCGGAACATACAATAATAACATAACTACCTGGCGATACACGGATTTTGAAAAGAAACTTGAAACAATAATTATAGAACATTCAAAATTTTGAAGCAGTTCACAAAAATACGAAAAAAAATTTCAATTGTTAAACAAACATACAAAATATACATCATCATTCAAACAATAATTAGTACTGTGAGTTGATATGATCCTGCAGAGGGTATTAAACCACCTGTCAACAGGTCTTTTAGCTCATTTTGCCCGGTGTTGCCCGAGATTCCTATGTAATATTCTTAATTCATATGTTAGTTCCCACACTTCTCTACTTTCGTGATATTAAATTTTCACTTTTGTTCATTTCCAAAATTAAACAGAACGAAGAAGACCTACAAAAATAAACACTGTTTTCAGTATAGAGCTTTGCATTTTGCAACATGGCCACAGTCGATTGGTATTTTGCACTTTCGGTTAGCAGAAAGTCGTCAGTTTGTGATCTCTTTGACGCCTATGTTGATATGTATATTTCTACCACGAACTGGAAGTGCAGAATACCAGACGTCGTGGCAAGACGCAGAACCGCTAAGACGGAAAGCTCTATTGTATGCTAATATGTACATAATTAAGAATTTGTTTTAAATCCAGGTAGATGGAAAATACACATTACACAGAAAGCTTAATAACAAAGCGCTTACATAAGAACATGAAGTAATATTAAATTAGAAGGGGAAAGTAGGGTGGCACCATCTTGGGGGAGTTCCGTCAATTAAATCGACAACAACGCTGCGGGTGACCGGTATCAAAACTACTTGGTCGTAAGGTTAGCAGGTCTAGCAGTTCTTTCTGCATCTACTTTCTTCATTCATTGAGGAAATAGTTCGCTTCCATAAGTTTTATTACTTACATTCGAAATTCAAACAGGTAACTCAAATTACAGTTTCTGGGGAAGACGAAGTAAAGGAACAATAAAAACATATTTCAGAAATGTACATACAAAATGTATTCTAAAAATAATGATACATATTACATTATCGAGGCATATTCAATAACACTAGAAAACATTCCGTAACGTTGTAGAACACACAAGGATATAGCGGGACTTATGCAATAACACTACATTCCACCCTTGTTGTAATGTTACTTCATGCTTAAGACCTCTGAATTCTTTGGTTCTCATTTTACTTTTCGGTTATGTTCTTGAAAACAATGTTCTTCACAGCAATTGTATAATTTTGCTTCCATAAGTTCAGAGGATTACCCGCCTCACTAAAGCACTATAAGTACAGGTATTCGTATGCGCCATTCTGGATCTAACATGGTGTCAAAAATATGTCGTAGCGCTTGCAAACACAGGAGTCGCGCGGCTTTAATTCAAAGAATTATTCATATTATGACAGTTTATTGATGAAAAAGAATATCATATTAAGTTGTTTCTGAGTCTGATCGTGATACGGAAATATTACGATTTGATTTTTTTTGTTTTGTTTTTATAATCGTGTGAATTTGTGTCAAAACTTAACCAAGAAGACTGGAAGTGTTAGCATCAAATTGCGACATTAAAGCACATAATACATTACGTACTAAAGTACAGAATACAACATTTTGTTTCACAGTAAGAAAATGCATTTTACATATTATTAGTTTTTATTTGTGAATATTATTAGAATTCAGAAGGTGATGTAGTCGTCGAAAATCGGTATCACTACTCATTTCGTAATCCCACAACTGCTTCACGTAATCCATTCACCTCATTCCTAGGGATTACATCTGCAATTCAGTACATGAGACAAATTTTACATCATTATTGTACTATTGTATTAAAGTATGTGTAATTAGGTCAACACATTTTATCCTGTTATAGGTTAAATATTCTTGCATTTCAGCAGGACCTCTATAGACCTGTGTTAAAAATTGAATTGGCAATTAGAATATTTAACAAAATAATGATTGTTAAACAGTTATTTATAAATGTATATAATACTCATGTATAAATTTGACTACGATTTACAGAAATTATATGTTAACAAAAAAGTATTCATATGTATACTTGCCCATTTGTCAACAGATATCCGAATATAAATTTGAAGACACTATAATGAATATTTATTTGTAGACACTAATGTTAACCATGTCAGATAAATACTCTTTCTTAACTGCATTTCTTTCGTTACCAATAAAACTAATGTAAAATATTTTTTCAAAGCGGTCTCTGGATACGCATATTCCGTAGGAAGCCAGCTTCGTTAGATCCATCATGACGCATGCGAATACTTGTACTTATAGTTCCTTTCGCCTCACGAAACGCAATCGAACTCTAGGAGGACACAATAGTAAGCTTCATTGTCAACAGTTATGCGAGTGAAAATTCACATCTACAAATAATCAACAAAATTTAATTGTTTTCCTACCGATAGAGACGTTAGCTTTTAAATTCAAAGAAAAAGTATATAGTAATAGTTAATTAAATAAATTAAAAGGTACGTAATAAATGTTAATTAAATAAATTCAATTGAAAAAATAAATATATTCAATTACCCTTGCAAGAAATCAATATTAACCGTACTTCGAATTTTACTTCTAATAATCCTTAATATTTCTTAGAAATTTCATCGATTACTTTTTGTGATTTCCATGCCTTAGACATTCCTTAGGATTCACTTTTATTTGTATAGATTAACAACGCCGAACAACATGCAAAAAATTGCAAAAATATTTCAACAACATGAGTTATTGAAATTCGTTAGTTCAAAACGTTTATCCATTAAAACTATTCCTATAAAAATTAATGGCGCAGTATGGGATGGCCCCCCAGTGAGCATCCCTGTATACCTTTTACATCAAATTGGAGATTTTCCATAAAACACTTCTGAAGACCCTGACTTCTTCATAACGCTTTGCAAAAAATCAAACCACATACTCCTTGTAATCTATGAAATATGTAAACATTAATGAGGTCTATTAGTGAGCGGATACAAAATGGGTATATATTGTTAGCGAGGGCGACAGAAACCTTTTCGCGCATTGAAAAGTAAAATATCAATAAACCTAAAAATTAAAATGTGTGGTATATAGAAAATTCGAAAATCTCATTTCATCCAATCTTTAAAATTGGAATATATAGAAAATACTTTCTCTGTGAAATTCATACAAAACCACCATCTTCTCTAAATGTCAAGTCCCTTTCTGAAATACGTTTTTTTTCTACGTTGATTAATATGTCAGCACAAAACCATTTGTTATTACAGATTAACCTGACCATACGAAATGTTACGTTTATAACGATGTAGCACATCCTGTAATCATGCCTACGTTACAAGCTACCTCTCGGCCGTCAAGATTAGTGCAATAATTTTGTTGTCTAGTCCCCGCAAACAGATTTCACATTCATATATTAATAAAGATGCCCCTCCCCAAATAAAAATATATTGACTCCTACTATGTCGCGCCCACATATTTAGAGCATTCTCCTCAATAGAGTAGTTACTGGCAGGGACATCCAAACCACACAATCTCTGCAGATTAGAGTCGATCAGCAACATAGATGTGAGTGCAGTGTCTCATCCCCGAGATTTTCAACTCTTTTAATTTCTTTAGTAAAGCATTTCTTTCTGTTTCGTTTGCATACCTCCTATTATTTCCTCGCGCATTCCCGTAGATGTTTGTCACATCAATGGATGTGATAGTGCGAGAAGCATCCGTTCACCCATATTGCCTCCTTACCGAGGTCATTGAAGTAGCGTAGACGATGAGCGTGAAGGAATTTTTATTTTTAACTTCTTTTGTCACTGACGATGCTACCTAAATTGGTATCATTCGAAACTTTTTTAAACACTGAACACATTTTCATTTGCTGACATTTTTTCGATGTGATGTGTATTTCTCGAGATTTCTTTAAAATTTTCCTTGAATGACTACAGCGCCATCTATCGGAAATAAATTTCACACAAGAGATACGTTTTTTTTCATAGAATTTGAATCTGCAACAATAGAACAAGGGGGATTCCCATTAAAGATTTCAAGTTACCCCTTCTCGAAAGGGGTACAGGTGGTCCGGTGCATGAATGAATCAACCCCTTCAAAGCATTAATATTTTATATGAATATTTTTGTACAATGCTTAGTTTTTTAGGCATTTTGATGTCTCCACTTAAATGGACCACTCTGTACATTCAGATTCTTCTGCGCTGTTTTTAGAATTCGAGGTCAGCGCCTACATTTCATCGGAGTATTTCACAGGATAAGCACCTCAGCTACGTGTCCCCTACTTCACTAGTAGTGAAAAGAAGAGAATTAGTTTAATACCAGATTTGCCACATACATTAGCCACATTTCGATTCTAAGAAATGGACAAAAAAATTTACATTTATTCCAAGAAGATAAAAGTAGATGAAAATTAACAAAACTATTCACATTGTTTCTTCAGCTACATCTTCGATTTCAAGTTGTTAGTCACGGGCTGATACAATGCTTAATAATACCCAATCGTAAGAGATTTAAATTATTCATTCGTAGGATGTGATCTCAAACGGGTCATAATATTTTGTCCTATTTTCTTACATACCAAAATCATTTTCGCGAATAATTCAAGTTCATTGGAATTAATCTTTCTTCCGATAGCTGTCATTGCGATGCAAACTTACCCGGGATACTATACAGTTTTTCTGACCTTTTAACGAAACAATCTGCATGGCTGTTAGTGCTGTAAGCAGTATTGGCTGTCCCCAACACTTCGCATCATCTCAGTTACACCTCAGCGAGGAGAAACTGTAATCGCTCTTAGGCAAGCGGAGAGGCAAGATTTTGGTGAAAAATGGAAGGAAAATGTATTATTTCTGTAGTAACTATTTTTTAGAAACATGGTTTTCGGTTTCCAGAAAAAGCAGAGAGTAATTTTTGCTAATTTCCATCAACCTTTTTCCAAAAACGTCCTAAGCGCCTTTCCTTGTTCTCTGCATTCAAAGTTTTGAAAAATTACATTTTAATAAAGTACTAGTCCAACTCGTCCTCAATAGATTATACCACTGGTCAAAGACGACTGGCTATCGTTTCTCTGCTGAAAAAACACACTGCGCTCTTTTCAATACGAGACCAAACCTTCTGACAGAACCTCACCTCACCCTGGGTTCTAACATTCTATCCTCCTGTAAAATTCTTAGATCTAATCTTTGATCAGAGACTGAATTGGATTGAACATCTTTCAGACCAAAGAGCGAGAACATTAAAGTCTCGCTCGAGAACATTAAAGTCTATTGAAGTGCCTGAGTAGCAGGGAATGGGGTGCTGATCGCTCCTCCTTGCTCCAGTTTTATTGAGCATTCGTAAGATCTCGGCTCGATTATGGCTACATTGTGTATAGCTCTGCTCGTGAAAGCTATTTAAAGAATTTGGGTAGTGTCCACCATGCAGGAATCCGACTAGATACGGGAGCCTACCGCACTAGTCCCATTCCGAGTTTGTATGCCGAAAGTGGCTAACCATCTCTTCACCTCCGGCAGCAACTCATGTTTCGAGACTTTTGCCACGTGCTTACTTTACCCGACAATCTGGAACACAACGCAGTATTTCATCCTTCCTCTTCCATTCGTTTCTACAACAACAGACTGAGAGCAACTAAACCTTTTGTATATCGCTGTAAACAAATTTTGGAAACATTGATTATACGCATACCTAATGTCTTAAATCAAGGTTTCAGTAAGATTCCTCCTTGGGCTTTGCGGATTAATTTCGATCTTCTGCATCATGACAAAAAAAGAACACTCCAGCCGCGATGTCCACCCAATCCTTGACAAACACCAGACCTATACTCCTCTGTTTACAGACGGGTCGAAGAAGGCCGATGGGTGTCGGCTTCTCCGTGGTGTTCCCCCGTAAGACCTGCGGCTACCGTCTTGGCGACCAGTGCGGCGTTTACACCGCTGAGTGCTACGTCATTTTGCACTGCGATCAACAAAGGGTTCCCGCGGATCAAATTTCCTGATTTGTTCTGATTCGCCAAGTGTCCTTCAAGCAATTCAGACTATGTATCCAGCTGATAAGCTAATCCAGAACATCCAGGATGTGCTTTTCTCGCTCCAAAGTGATGGAAAGAACATGTTTTGCTGGATTCCCGGACGTGGGAATCAGAGGAAATGAGGAAGCAGACGTTTCCTCAAAGGTCTCAAGATCGCGTGGATTTCTTTACAATTCCAAAAAAGGCATCTCCTGAATTTCGTCAAGACAAGGATTCTGAGTGAATGGCACAATGAGTGGTTGGCTGTTGAAGGGAATAAGCTCCGACTTATCAAATCCTCTGTTACGTCATGGAGCAGTTCCTGTAGGTCAGCCAGGCGCGAGGTCTTGCTGACCCGCCTGCGCATAGGACATTGTCCTCTCACTCATCGGTTTCTCTTGCTACTTGACGATGAACCCATTTGTGAGGAATGTAGCTACTCTCTGACAGTGCGTCACTTACTGATTGCAGAAAATACACCAGAATATGGAGACAAATTGGTCTGGCTGCAGATTTACCAACAATTCTCGGAAATGAAACGGATGTTAACAAACTCTTGAATTTTATGAGTAGATCGGGGCTCCTCCCATAAGTTCTCGGGAGGGTTTAAATTTGCATTCTTCTTTCCTCTTCCCTTTTACCCTTCCTTTCCGTAATTTGAAAATTATAATTTTCATTTCTGATATAATGTATTGGGCAACTGTTTCTTTTTCTTTTCTCTCATCTTTGTATTTAGATATTTGTTGAATTCAGGAGGGTTTTTTTAGTGGGTATGGTCGAGATATTCGGAGAGTCCCACACACGGGGAAGAATCACTAGTGCTCTTCTCTATGGTGCGAAACTGCATTTTTCCCCACCTGCAAGGCCTCTAATGACCTTGACGTTGACGAGCCCTAAAGCCCCACAAAAATAATAATAATAAAAAGTAAAGTGCGAGTATGTGCTTTATAAACTGCTGAAGATCAATGTTGCTTTTTTCACAACAGTAAAAAATTTGGAGCTTCCAAAACAAATGAAAATTATCAATTTGCACACTTACAAAAATAAAATCGTACATAAATTGATTCCTCCCCTTGATTGTAGTGTTTATGACAACCACAGCTCTCATCAAATACATAAGAAAATCTGCTTAAAAAGGAAATTTTATTGGGAATTCTTTTCTATCCAGGATTATTCTAAAATACTAAACCATTTAGCAATACATCTGCAAACGGAGAAGTTATTGGAGTATTCTTCGGAACATTGGTTGGAAATGGATGAAGTCGACCTTCATATTCATTAATAAAACAAGATAAGATAAGATATAAGATGTATATGTAATACATTGCATATAAGATTTTGTAATAGAGATGTAGTATGTGTATGGTTTCTGCCAGAGGATGTTCTGACAGACACTATTTGCACTACTCTACCTTTGCAGGTGGTTCTACTGTCCACACGCGACAGACCTCTCTGGATCGTCCATAAAATAAAATATTCTCAAAAAGTAGAGTAAATGATCATATTAATAATGTTCTTCAGTGATAAGTTCCAAGTTTATAAGATAATGTTTTAAGATATTTTCATCTACCAATGTGTGCACCAGATGAATGAAATACAGTTTGTATTTCGTCAAAATAACTTCATTCCATTTTGGATTATTGAAAAAATACTGCGTATACACTCAAAAACTGACAAACAATTCTATTGTACCCTCTAAAAGCTGACATACTAGGTTTGAGCCTATTCAGCCTGATGGGTTGTCTAGTGTCATCTTCACTTCCACAACCCTGCTGAGCGGTAGAGCGAGGGTTCAAACCCTGCTCGGTCGGACTAGGTAAGGTTTTCAGCTGGGGTTTTCCCATGTACTCCAGACAAACATCGGTTCAGTACCATAAGATCCCTGGCAACCCAACATCTCTCTTTCCCAATTCACGTATCCAAGTCCAACGGATAGGTGGAAGAGCAGGCCTCATGGCCTGAACCTCGCCAAAAGGCATAAAATAAATGGGTCCTGTGTTGCAACAATGTGATAGGAATAGTAGGTATGCGAATCAGAAAGAAAACCACTGCACCTATTAAGGAATTACTTTTCCCAAATAGTTATCTCGTAAAAACCAGAACGTTTCATGACAAAATGGCAAAAACCAAGAGTGTGCACTTTACGTATGGCATGTGGTGGGTGAGTGGTTCTCAAAAAATTGTGGGTGATTTTATAATCATGATTAATACTTTCTACAACTCATTACAAAATATCAACTTTTCATGGAAATTTTTAACAATTTTTACTTTTCTTGTGTACTAATACATTATTAGAAATAATTGAGTAAAAAATAAAGAAAAGGCAGAAATAGTTCATTATATTGAAATAAGAGCCTGCAGAATTGATAGAACTTCGTTACCAAACTTGTAGGTACGTGGTTTGAATAATTGTCAATCTCAGACTTATTAGGATACAAAGAAATACAATAAGTAAAAACCTTAAGACCAAATCGAGTAATAACACAACTTATTATTAAAGGAAATTTTTCATAAAATACTGTGCACTACTATTAAAACCTTAAAAACTGCAGTCAATTCATGTTCCTTTTATCTGAAAAGGTTAATTAAGGGAGCTTATGCAGCTAATAGCTCATGCATTTGGTTGAGCATTTTTGGCCACATTGTATACATGTTTTAAAAATGGAGATTTTCTCAAAAAATTTTCTTCTGGAAAAAACAGTGAAAACCCTCAATATTTCACAAAACTCTGTGGTACAGCAAACAATGCTTTTATTTGATTTAAAATGGAATTTGTGGATTTGACATGGATCCATAAAATATCTAAAAAGGTTAATCATTAATTTATTGATTCCAATTTAGTGTTTGTGATGTTTATTTCATAACTATAAACAGGCATAGCACAGGGGTGAAGTCAAATTGCAGTGTATTTAGTTCTTTTGTAGTCTATCACTTCTTTAGGGATTAGCCTTAAATTACATAATGCAAACTTGACTACTTTAAATCCCACCCATCCCTTTGCAGCAAGCTTTATCACCCTTTCTCTTACAAATTGTGTAATGCTAACCCAATCTAATTTGTGAACCAACCTCCCAATCCCCATAATTACCAGTTCAAAAATGTATCCAAGAATAGGATTATTTATGTACGAAATATTAAACAGGATGTTATAATAAATCTTTAAAATACTTTAACTAGATTTATTTTTTATCGTACTACATGAAATACAATGAATATTTATATTTAAAAAATGTAAAACTTGAATTATATGTGTACAAAATATCTATTTCCACTTTTTGAAAAGAAGTATATGTAATATATAATTATTGGCAAATATATAAAATTAAAAAATGGTGAACTTATCATGTTTCTTGAACTTTTCTTTCATAATTATTTAATTTGTTTTTAATAATTAAAGCATCTGAAATTAAATGAAGGTTATGACTGAAACTAAAAAATATATCTAGGTGTATGGTAAAACAGGAGGGCTTGGAAGGAGTGATATTGCACTGCTTCATGGGAACAGAAGGAGCGATCATTGTATCCAATAAATGCCATCATTATCGTGGAGTTAGTACACATTTGGAAAGATCACAAAATAATCATACTGTTATAAACAATATATAGGTTTTATCCAAATGATCCAATGCATGTAAATTGGAGCTCATACAGACTTAACACTCAACATTATGTATTAAGAATTGTTGGAAGTCAACACTACAATAAAACATCACAAGGGAGTTAACATTAAATTTAAATCATCTGAGGAGTATGAAAATTCAATGGTAGAACATATACTCAAAATAATTTTTCTTCGCTTCGAGAAAATTTAACTTCAGAAAAAATAAATCATGAATGGAAACACACTGTGGTTATTAGTTTATTGTATAATATTCAGAGTAAATTACTTTATTGACCTCAACGTGATCATAAGCAGTTTGTAACAGCTCTCTTGACAATAAATTATTTTATTTATTGTCAGTCTAACTGGCTTGGTATGACTTCGACCTCACAGAGTATGACAGCGACTTAGATCTGTACGACTCTGACATTGCCCTGAAGGAGACCACAGCATGATGGCCGAAACGTTGGTAGTTGTATCTAATAAGATGCAGTTTGTCCCGGACAGACAAGTTCATACTGACTCCTATTTGTACTTCACGTTATGTTGGCAGGTCATTTGACTTTCTAAAAACTTAAATCCATTGCCAACCTCACACACCAATTCCATTCACATGCTCTTGTAGCATTATTCTTTTCTTTCTACATAGAGCATGAGGAACAAATATTACCTTGTGTCCTGTTTGCTTTGTTATTAACTTGTTTGTCTTTACAGCATTAGTAGATTTTGTGACTACTATCAATATTTACTTGGATATAACTTGAATTTGTAGAAGTTGGCAATTCGTGTTAGGCAGCCATATTACATAATTTTCTGCAAAGTTACATGACTTGGAGTTATACTGAGATCGTTCCCTCAAATTGCATCACCTGATTTATGGATAAACCCTTATAGTAACTATATTAACACCACATGCATACAAATTGAATACAAAACTTAGTATAAAAAATTGTTATGGAATTATTCATGAAACCATGTAATTGTTCCACAAACAATGAAATTATTTTCACTAACATCATTAATTGAGGTTTTAAGCTAAAAATGAGACATGCAAGAAAAAACACCCTAAATTAATCCAGACAAGGCATGTCAGAAGGGGGTGGGAGCTCATAAGGGTTGACCTTCCCAAAAAGTTTTGGAAAATATAACATACCAACATCAGTATAAAATATTGTTAATTACCATTCTGTAATTATTAATAAATAATTCAGCAGTAGGAGAAATTTAAAATACTTTGAGGACAAGTAATTTTGAAGTCAACATTAATAAAGTTTTTACAAGAAGTCCCAGAGAAAAAAGTTTTGGCAACAAGCCTTCAGATTAAGGATTGTTTTCCTCTTCTTTTCCAATGAACAGGTAAAATTAACAGGATTCTTTTTCTTCTTCTTAACACTAACATTATCTAACTCAGAACTATTGTGATCAAGTTGTTATGATAGAATGTAAGTCGCATAGACAGTTTCCTATAACTTATTTACCAATAAAAAAGGTAGGGTGTAAGTTCTCCTAAAATAACAAGTACAGGAAAATCAGTTTTATTAAAATTTTCGTTTAACACAAAATACGCAAGTACAAAAATAAAATTTCATAAAATGGCCAAGATGCCAATCAATGCATGCAAACTATGGTTATCAATACTGTGGAAATGTGAATTAATAAGATTATTATTCTGCCACAACACATCAAGAAGCTAAGGAAATAAATCATGTTCACTAATCAAAAGTAATGGATTTAAATAAACATTGCAAAAACTGTATTAACTACCAACAAAATTAGTCAGGATATCAGTATCACATGGCAAAGCTGTCGTGAATAAACAAATAAGTTTTTTCTTCAATATTATATTTGTGAAGATTCAGTGGTAAGAATACAAGCAAAAAAAATCTGTATTGAAATGCAGGAGGTAACACTATACAACATTAAATGGAAAATCAGTCACTGCAAGATCACATCAAAACATAGAAAATGTTAATGAAGTCATTGCCATTTGCAATTCAAATTTGTGCTCAGAATACCCTTTCTTTTAAAACAAATTATAAATGAGCATGTTAACATTCCACTTTAGTAGCAAAAAACAACTTCAAATTACAAATAAATAAAGTAAAATGGAAATTTGTACTAACATTTATCAGAACACCAACCACTCATTACCAAGGGAAATTGAGCTTTTATTAGGATTAATAGTCTTCAATGAAGACACCAAATAAACCCATAATCACAACAAAGAACCAAATTAGTATTGTGATGCATTCAAGAAACCAATGATACATTAATAAATTATTTATTATCACAGAAAAACCCATTCTTGATTTAAAACAATAACCCTCCGGATTAAAATGAAACCTATTAAACTAATCTCAAATAACTTAATAAAAATTAACTCACAGATTCAACAGCGATTTGAATCCTCAAGCAACCATTTTGTAATGATTTCTATACATGACTTTTCAAGCCATCAAAACCAACTAGGAAAAAAATAAGTTACAAATAAATATATTAAATATTAGATTTAATTTTCCACAAATGAAACAAGAGTAAATGAAAATCATCAACAAATTGTCAAAACACAGCAAGAAAATAATCTACAAGTCATTTCAGAATTACAAAGCAATAAAGCCTGAAATACAATACTCATCAAACACTAAAAGTGAACGATTCAAAATGTCCATCAAAGATTCCCTTCTATAGAAACTTAAGCTTTAAAATAAGCAAGTGACAGAATAGGTACTCAATTTGCTTCTTCCAATACACACTCCAATCAATAGAATTCACATATACGATAATCAGTCAAGCACAACTCAATAGAATACAACAATACACAAGAATGAGTAGTATAATCATTGAAGAAGAAATAATTATTCAGGAAACAGACGAGAGAGAAAGAGAGAGAGTCCAGCAAGTTTCAAATATAAAAGAGAGCAAAGAAGAATTAAATAACTTGAAAGTAAATGAAGACTATGTTTTAGCACATATTTGAATTCTGAGTACAACAATGATAAAATACTTCATTTTTGTTTGCACAAAAAAATTGTGTAAAAAATTACTAAAATCCAATACATTGTATGTACTACTGGAGATCAGCTCAATACAAAAACTGAAATGTCACACATCAACATCAGTCACCTCAACAAATCTTACATGATTTTCACACTAAAGAACATTAGTGGAATATAAAAAACACATATGCTTCTATTTAGCTTTCCTACAGGGTCCAAAGTAGGTGGAATGTCTTAAAACACAATTGGCCATAAATCTCTTAACTATAAACATTTCACCTCTCATTTGTAGGACGTCATGATCAACTTTAATGATCAACTGTTTCTTCCTGAAGCCGTGCTCTATAATTTTCTAATGTCTGGCTTATTGTCAGTTCAGAGTAACGACAGCTAGGAGCACCACAGGTACAAGTGAAAGACTTGCACTTAATAATCCAGAACTTCTCCCCATAATCAAAACTGTAAGAGAAAAACAGCACATAAATGGAACAGGTAGTAACTGAACAAGCCCATCAATATTCACATCAGATATACCTCAATTTCAAACACCCAATCATGAAAGTTGGGTACAACTTTCATGAAAAATTACAATACATTTCTTTCAAAACATTTAATCAATTCTTAATTCAATTGACGATTTAGTTGCCAATAAAATTGATTCTAAATTGGCAAACTGGCCTAGGACATACTACCTTGGTTCAAAAAAAAAACAAAAGGCATTATATTTAAATCACAGCCTTCGGTCCATTTTCACCCTTCTATCTATAATGTTAGGAAAAATAAAAGCAAAATTTATCTTGTGTATCAGTGTGCACTAGCTACTGCTTCAATCCAATTCAATTAGAGTTAGAAATGACCCAGATGTTAAAGTGTCTACTATACTGAAGTTGCAGGAAAATATATCAGCCAACCCACAAATAAATTATTTCAGACCACTGGTGTACTAAAATAGAACATATTCTACTACAATTAATCAAAATATATAAATAATTAAAGATTTATGACCTAATGGTGGACAAATACTATATATTCTGTAATATTAACTACACAACATTTTGACTTTATATTGAAGTAGTCTTCAGGTGTACAAATTATACCAAGTCCAATGTAGTATACAAAATAAAATGTGATGATTGTAATGTTAGCAATGTAGGCCAAACAAAGAGAAGGTTAAAAAATAGAATCTAGCAGCACAAATGAAATTAAAAATCTACAAACCAACCTCAAGACCTCAAAATGTATTAATAATGCTCACTTGATGGACTGGGAAAACACATAAATATTAATCATGTTACGTCGAATGAAAATGGGAGACGGGACCGGGGTTCGAACCCGGGACCTTGAGCTCCAGTTCGAACCCCGGTCCCGTCTCCCATTTTCATTCGACGTAACATGATTAATCTGTTACCTGGCGGTGAGGTTTACCGTAATCTAAGAGATTTCTATGTTTGTGAACATCAATATTAGACAAAGAAGTTAATTATTACAAATGTAGCTTATCAGAAACAATATTTATAAAAAATTCACATGGGAGTGTGAATGTACACAGTGACACAAAAAAGCTATCTAGTGTTTCCAATACAGCATTGTAACATGTTTGAGTAGTTTCTGCTTTTTTGTAAACATATTTTGTGTTTATATTTACTTATACATAATGTGCAATTGTTCTGTTGTTGTTCCTTGTTATAATTTGTACGTCTTACTATGACTTCAACATAAAGTCAAAACGTTGTGTATTTAATATCACAAAATATATAGAATTTGTCCATCATAAGGCCATAAGTCTTCAATTATTCAAAATAGAACAATCTTAGTCAAATTCATGATTTCAAATTTTGCAAATATCAAGAGTCAAGGTTTAAGTTTTTCATTTCCTTTACACAGGAAAAAGTTCCTTTACATGGGAAGAAAAGGACATACTTAACAATAATTTTTTTGAAACTTTTACCCCAGTTTTACCACTTAATATTACACAATGGAAACAACACTTACCCTAATTCCTCTTCAGCAGCAATGTCCTTATTTGCAAAGAAAGCAATCCTAGGAAAATGTAAATCTTGATGATCAATAAAAACTCGAACAGGTTGGAGATTTGGCACACACATATGATTTATAAAACGAGCCACATTCCCATAATGTCTGGCATCAATACAATAGGTCTCTCCATCCTAGACACAATGTTAATAAAATAACTTTAATTTTATTTTCAATTCAAATATTTTTGAAAATATTTGGAGAACAATAAATACAAAAAATAGAATGAAGCTCAACGAAAAATGTTTTTAAAGGAAAACAATCTATTTGAAGATATAAGCCTTTCAGTTCTTCGTGTAACTTACATTTTTGAAATGGTGGCAATTTTGCATAGTTGCATTACCAACAAAATGAAGACAGTTATGAAGTAGGGCCTTACCACTGATTGATTAAAAACTAGCATAAGAAACAATTTCATTTTCAGTATTCTAACCAAAGGGCTAAAGACATTGAAAATTTTAATTCTATATGACCTTGTTTCTCATGGTATAAAGTTTAGATTCTTTTAAATTTAAAACAGGAAAAATTCTTCTAATAATTTCTCGACTTCATCATTTGCAAATATCAGCCTGTATTCAACACCGCAAAATAACTTCATTTCCTCCTACCATCTATAGTTCCTCTTCCCACAGATTCAAAGTCATGGTGATAAAATAATGCTTTCCAATTTCAATCAACTCAATTGTTCGCAAAATATATTCTCATTAGTTTACTTACGATTATTTTTTTCTTCTATTATATGAACTATTTTAAAACTAGCAGCTAATTAAGTTCAAATTTTCTTTTTGAGGGGTAGTTTTTAACAGTTCACAGTACAGTACATGATACTTGTATTTGTTAGTTAGTATTAACCTTTTTTCCTCAACATATCACAGGAAGTGGATGCATTCCTCACTAAATATAGAGAAACAAAATAGATAATATGTTCTGTTTTGGTCACTATATTGAAATTATTAATTAAAGAACCAATGTTTAGTCTGTTTTATTTGGTCTTCCAGACAGTTCATACCGGAAAAACTTACAACATCTATACAATTTTGAGCCATACAATGTTTAAATTTCAACATTCCATACACCGGTACCAATTTTTTTTTTTTAGAAACACTGTTACGTTGATGGATTTTACAATCATATAACAGCTCCAAGAACACACAAATTACAACACAATCAATTTAAAAAAACATGGGGTGCAAAACCAAATTTTCAGGTTCAGCATAATAAGTATGCAGGATATCACAAATATGTTAATTCCATACAAATAGAAAATTAACTTCCACATAACACAGCAAATAGAGGTGATATATAAACTACACAACTATAAATAATTAGAACTTACTTTATTGTCCAGGTCAAAAAGATATGAATCATCTTCTCTGTGATCAGCCTCACAATCAGATATAATTTCACCAATATACCTGTGATATTCATTATATACATAAATAAACAAATTAAAATTTTTAATATGTAAAGAATGAATAAAACTACAAGGGTATTAAATTAACATACTCGCACACATAAGTTCCTTTGGGAATAGGGCGTAATGTTCGAACACCCCAGCCTTTGCCACGAGTTCTGAACAATTGGAACCGAGTTGTTAGACCATTCTGTACAACTCTATTGTTGCAGGTAATTGAATTACAACCACAAGCTTGATTGCATTCAAAAATCATGGGAGGATCTGAAACAAGACATCAATAAACCTTTCCTTTTTCACTCAGAAAAATAATTATTTTCATAATTGAGGATTCAATTTATACTCAACATACCAACATAGTTAAAGTCTGAAATTAACCGCCCATCATCATCATACCAGCACCGTAAGCTGATATTGCCACAAACACATGTCGGGCTCGAACAAGCATCTTCACAATGGCACATCTGAAGCGATGTAATGGTCGAGTTGACATGAATATTTGATGTGAAACAGTTTTGACTAACATACATATAATCAAGAGGTTCTCCTTCATCATCTTCAGAATTCACACACTGAATTGGGTTAGTTTCTTTTCCTCTTGAAATATCACTGTGTAAACAAAATTCAAAATGTTAACACCGCAACAATAATTATACAGTTAGGTATTTTATTTATATACCTAAGTAAAGTACTTATCACTTAAAATTACCAATTTGTATTAAAAGTGGTAGTTGAATTGTTAATATCCAAAGTTATTTGACAAATAATTTTGAAAACCTTTCCGTGATGGAAATCCAATTAACAAATGTAACTTGAAATAAATGATATTACATATTATTTTTAATAGGAGACAATTACCTCTCAACCCCAAATTTCGAATTATTAAAGGGTTGTAAAAAAGCTATTAAATTAAGTGAATAGGCATAGCATGAAAAACGTCAACATGACTGTTCCACCCTTTGTAACTGTCTAACATTTACTAAAAATTGCAAACTTCAATGGAGTAAAAAGGTTTGATACCCTAACTAGTCCCAACAAAAGAAAATTTTAGGGACAAGGAGAATTATAGAAACAATCAAATTTGTCCCAACTAGGCAAATATAGTTAACAGAGTTGAATGTACAAATTTTAATTCCAACACCTGGTACTATTCTAGAAAAATTTGAAAACACACAGATCTAAAATGTTAATTTGTAAGTAATTATTTGATGAAATGTTTAAGTTATCATCAAGAGTTGAATGTTTTATTGTTTTGATAACAGAATCATAGTTAAAAGATTAAAAAGTATCAAATTCCAGATACCAGTTTTTCGCATAATATACAGCATTTCAAACCACCTAACTTCATCTTCAATGAAGGAATAAATTAAGAAGACATATTGAATATGGGAATAACGTGGGTAGTGGAATTGATATTGATATGGGAATAGTGGAGTAATTAAGATCCCATCAGTCAATTTACCGAAAACAAATGAAAAGTTATTGCTCCTAATCTGGATAAAAATAAATTATTTCAGTCAACTTACTTGCAAAGAAGTTTCAGGCCACTTTTTTTTGTTTTTTTAATTAGAGCCTGAAGTTCCACATTCAAAGAAATAGCTTTGAAACAGTCATTATTTTGTGAATGACAACAACTCTGGGGAGTATCTCCTGAATTGTTAGCAATATTTACATCAGCTCCTCGAGCTAAGAGTAGCAATACACAATTATACATATTCTGACGAGCTCCAATATGTCTAAAGCAAAAGAAACACAAGCACCTGTATAACTGAAGAAATATTTCCAGAAAAAAAGTATCAAAAACTAAACATGATTGTACATTACTTACGAAGGTGTATCACCGTGAATATTTGTACTATTCACATCACAACCATGATTTAATAACATTTCAGTAATATCAACACTTCCAGAAAATGCTGACCAATGCAGAGCGATGTTCTGTTCAACATCACGCAAAAGTGGATCTGCTTTTTTAGACAATAAAAACCTACAACACATAAATGTATTAAAATTTTACAAGTTTAAAAAAAAAAATTATTGGGATATCCTTTGTCATTATTTCATTATTTAAAAGTAAAAATGATTCTTGCATTTCTGCAAAAAAGTTTATTACTACAAATCTAGGTTGTGTTGTGTTAAGCTGGGTGTTTGCTTAATGGTTTATGTAATTTAGCAAGGTTGGATTATCCAACATTTTTTGTAATATTTTGTAGCCCTGATGATCAAAACACTGGCATAGCAATATACTTTGCTGCCTAAACACAAGAATTATTTATACTTTTAAAAAAATTAATGTTACTTTTCATATTTCTTTGCAATGGACCTTTTCTAAGTTCATTAAAAATTGTAGTTGGATATCAGTACTCCAAATAAACGAATAAATGAAAGACAAGGTGTTGTCTATAAGTAAAAGTTTTACCTTGCGATAGTTTCACCAGCTTAGCTGGCATCATCAGTCTGACAATGCCAAGTATCAGAGGTATTGCCCATTTATTTATCCCCATAAATAGTAACCATCTTTCAATT
Organism: Laupala kohalensis; assembly: GCA_002313205.1. Taxonomy (NCBI): domain Eukaryota; kingdom Metazoa; phylum Arthropoda; class Insecta; order Orthoptera; family Trigonidiidae; genus Laupala; species Laupala kohalensis. Next base: position 168,194 of record NNCF01126235.1, on the reverse strand, counting down.
ACAACCACTATTTACCTGAGCACAGTTCCCCATTTTTATCCCCCAAAAATTGCAGAAAAATTGCCTACATTTGGAGTGTACGATTCCTTGGATTGGAGATTATGAAAGTTTCATTAATAAATTATTTAAAGGATATAAGCAAACACAAGTCGTACATGTATTTTAACATGTAAGCCAATAAAGTAAATTTTATGCAACCATAACTGTTGAAGTAAGAAATGTTCAACAATATCATGATGGGTGTTTGTCACTTAGATCATCAATCAATGATCAATGATGGTGGGATTTGATGCTCATTCCCAGAGGAAACCAAACTGGACCACGTCGTCTAGAAATGTCCAAGCCAACCAAGACACAAGATTCTGTTAAGAAACGTGAATCTTTAAACACTTTCTAAAAAAGGAAAATCAAGATTTTTGAGACGTTTGAAAGTAACATTCTTATTTTCCAAATTATTGATATAAAAATGTGTGCCCTGCGGTCTTTGAGATCACTAAACACAAATCCAATGTTAAAATGTAGTTTTAAATTTTAATAACTGTCATCATTTTCATCACGAAATGTCTTTTTTGTTGTTGTTGAAAATGTACTGTTGTAATGACAGTTTTTAAAGTAGAGAGAACTTTCATACAAAAAGGCAATTCATGACAAGTCTCTAGAATTGTATGACTTACCGTGCTACCTTGGTGTGACAATGTTCAGCTGCCCACACCAGTGGGGTCCAGCCACCATCATCAACCGAATTAATGAATTTTCTTGTAACATTCGGAGTACACAACAAATAGTGACAAGCTTCCAAGTTGCCAGCTTTGGCAGCTAAGTGAAGAGCAGTCATGCCATCAGCACCCTACAATAATAATAACAATAAATAAGTATAGAACATAAAATTAAAGAGAACTAGGATATTTTCAGAAAAAACAAACACTGTTAACCTTGAGGGTAACAGATGCACCAGCTTTAACCAAATATTTTATAACTGCACTATGGCCTGCCATTGAAGCCAACATTAGAGCAGTGTGTTGCTCCCGATCCATCAAATCAACTTGGGCTCCAGATTGCAGCAAAACTTGAACTACTGTAAGATGACCTCCTGCTGAAGCAGCATGAAGAGCTGTGCCCATCAACACATCTCGGAACTGATGGTTTGGATTAATGCCCGTTGCTAAAATAGGATTTACATGCAATTGTAACACTGTGATTGGATGAAAATAATTTGTCTTCAATGCTACATACTTTTCTTTTCAAACTTACCTAAAGCTGCCAATAACTTTTCAGCACTACCAGATTTAGCAGCATGAAAGAGTGTTTTCGGTGTGTATCTAAAATAGTTAATACAAATTTTAAAAATAGCCAAGCAACTTAATATCTACCAATACTTTAAGGAAAGATATTTTAACTGGAAGAAAACATGTAATTCAATTTAATATACACTGGCTTACTAATCTCCTCATTAATCTTTTCCCTAGCCACAAAAGTTACAATGACATAACTTGTCATATTCAAAAGCAAAACTCATTTGAACTAGCCCATTACATAAACCTTAAAAAACTCTCCAGCAATGCTAAATCCTTGCATGGATCTGTGTACTTCTCAGGTACATTCATGTTTCTCATTGACTGAAAAATATGGCTCTTAAGAAAGAGCAAGTTAAAGTGACTGATTAACAATTGTTATATTATCTTTATTTCAAAATTGATGGGATGGTCCAGTGTTTGCTTCCAGAGAATAAATTAGTTTATTACACTCCGCACAGACATACCCAGTTTGTAACTGCTTTTTTGACAATTATTTTTTATTTATTTATTTTATCATTTTCATGACAAAATTATAGCAATAGGAAAGTCCAAGAGAACAATTTTAATAATATAACATAATGTACTGTGCAATCCCCAAGCATGCACAATATAATATACAAGTTATTCACATATTTCCAACAGAATTGAGAACTCCTCAAATATTAGTACTTCTAACAATGGCAGTAACACTCTTATATTTACTGCTCCAGAGAACCTAGGACAGTCGGTGGATAAGCCTACATCAAGTTAATCTGATTGAAAAAATTTCAAAGAATGATTTCATCTATACATGGTCTTCATTTCTATACAACCTTTTACCATTTAATTAATCAGCATCATTCAAGGAATTTTTCAATAAAAAATTTCATTTTATCAGCTTTATTGGAGCAAAATATACATTGGCTATTCTATATCAAATGAGTCAGAGTTGGTCTGGGCCTAAAGACTTGATAAAAAAACAGACAAGATAAGAATTTGGGACAGAAAAATAAAGTAATATTTTCTGAAATATTAAGGTTAGATAGAAAAAGGTAATTTCCAGTCAAAAGAAAGTGATGAAAAGGAAAACGGCTGAGAAAAATCACAGATGAAATTTAAGGACTCAAAAGTTGGGTGGGTACTTGCTTACTGAAACAGAATCCAATATTTCAGCAAGTTTTTTAGACTAGTCCATTCAGTCCTGTCCTAGTTCACTTAAAATAGAATTGTCAATATATGAAATAGAAAAAGGATATAATTCTTCTCTTCTTAAATCAGGCTAATTATTTCTTGTCAAAAGATTAATATATGATAATAAACAGATAATACAAATTATTCTTACCTCCCTATAACTGGTGAGATAACACCCTGGCCCAATGGTTCCTTCATACTATGTAATACACTCAAGAGGCGAGTAAGTTTATTTCTGTCCATTGCATTTGAAAGCCCTTCCGCTGACACAGTTCTTCCATTTGGAAGTGTCAAAGTACGTGAAGGTTCAGCAATTAATTCCTCACATATGTCTGATCTTTCTTCTTTAACATTAAACCGTCCCAAGGACATCTTGGCAGACGGACTAAAACAAAGCAAAAGGGAAAAATGCACCAGCTTACTAAGGATCTTTTTTTTTTTCAATAAGGCACTGTAGTTTCTCACATCTGTACTGAACCTATAATAATATATATAGAAGTACAGATGGTCATTTTAAAACAAAAAAAATTGCTCAACTTTTCCACCAATGAGCAATGGTATTCACAAAACACAATAGCTCTTCTAATGTCACTATAACTCAAATGTTGATTTCATATAACTTTGTTTTTGGTATTTTAGTGCCCAAAATTTCACAAAAATTACTTGTATATTCTTTCTCTCTTCAAAATACAAAATTCATTAAAAATTAATTGAACTTTCTAAAAACTGAAATGAAAATGGTTCGAGTACTAAGGTTCGTAAATCCCTATAATTGTAACAGTAATATTGTTTCTGTCTTCCTCTTCCTTTGTAAAAATTATAGATATGTTATTACTATAGTTCGATAATAACTTGTACATGTAAATTTACAAACATATTTGCGTTAAATTACAAACATATTGACATTATATATGTATTATAACTCGCAGCTAACTTTTTATCTTATCTAGGAACTTTTGCTGAAATTTTTGAATCCGCCTCTGCCTTAGGGCCCTTGATCGGAATTGATGGGATGGTCCCTTGCTTGCTTCCGGAGAGTAAATTAGTTTATTGTCCTCCACGTGGTCATATGCAGTCTGTACTGTTTTTTGACAATAAATTTATTATTATTATTATCAACTGTACATGCTTGTACATTGGAACTTCAAGACATGGATTTTTCATCATTTACTAATGTTTGTAAATACAAGTATTCTCTGCATGTTACCACATGTTATTTTCTGGATGATACAATTTGGAAACTGAGAAACAAGAGCATCAATTCCGTTTCATTAGTAGTTCATTATTATTAAAAGTCCATCATTGAGTTGGCAAATTAATGTAATTTACATTGTTGACATTTGAATGATAACAAAAAGATGAAAAAGTGCACTTCAAAGAACTTGGGAGTGCAATGTGTTGAAACACATTAAAAGAAAACTATTCTCTCATCTTTAGATAAACCAGATAGATAGTTATATAAACCTTTCATTGTGATTAATTTCTTAAAATTATAAAAGCTATTACGTTCATGTGACTACCTTGTCGGTATGGCCACTTCACTAAATGATTAAGGAAATAAGTATAGTAAAGCTTATCATAATATTGTGAAATTATATTTAATGTAGGTATTTTATTTTAGCTAAGTATTCAATAAACTTAAGCTCAAGGACTTTATTAAAAATATTCACATTAAAGTATTTAAAAAGCAGGTAGGCCTAGTAGTTGCCAGACCAGTACCATTAATTACTCACTATTTCTTTGGTGGTTTCTGCTGAGGAAGAAATATAGGGTTTTTGTAAGTTCCAAATGTTAAAATACTCTCATTTTGTGGAGAGTCGAGCCCACAATGAGGACACAATGGCTTGTCTTTAACTATCAGTTGACATTCCTGATGGTAAAGGTGTGATGAAGCACATTGAAGAAATCTCCCCTACAACAATGGCAACATTTTTATNTTTTTTTTTTTTTTTTTTTTTTTTTGCATTTTACAAGTATACAAAGTAATATAGTAATTTATAGTTTGAACGTGTCACTTTTGTTATCAATACAGCTGATCCAATATAAGTACCTGTGTACAAAACAAACCACATCCTGGGCAACAATTGTGCCTCAATAAACGATTCAGATGTACTTCACACAAAATCATATAGGGAACTTTAACACTAGGTCGGCTCATTCGAACATCGACCATCCCAATTGAGTTACTGCAACCAATAGATCTGTTGTCCAATGAATCAACTCCTTGACAATACATATCACCTCCAGAGCTTCCGCTGGGTACTTTGGCTTTGACAAATAGTTGTGACTTAGTTTGACAGCAACAGAGTGCAGCGGTGCCCGCCTTTAGAAGAAGAAACATTTCTGTCAATCTTCAGAATAAAACTACATACAAATTCGAATAAAATAATTAAATATTAAACACACAACTTTATAATAAATAACATAACAAAATTAAACACAATAACTAGGTCTTGGATTTGTAACAGAAGTCCACTGAAATCAGGGGTTCTGGAAGGATCACCCCTTGCTTCCCTGTTCTTTACTTTTAATTAATCATATCAAAGGAGTCCCTCCTCCTTTTTTGTTATACTTAAATGATATTAAAGTTTTCAAGATAGTTAAATCTCAACAGGATATTATTAAGCTGCAGGAAGTTTTGATACAATTCGGTTAAGAAATCAATTATTTGGATTTAAATACTGAATGCTTTTCAGGTACTTTTCTAGAACAGCCTAAATTGAAAGGAGAGGAACTCCAGAAGAAAGAGACTTTGTTCCCCACAGGTAATGTTAAGAGTTTGATTTCACAAATTAACATCAGGCTTCACTAGAGGAATTTGAAAATAAAGGTAAGGAATAATTATATTAAGTAATTAACTCCAAAACATCAAGCAAAGTTATTATTTATGTTATGAGTAAACTATTATTTGAAGAACTGCTCGAAACTTACACCAATAGATATAGCAGTCGATTCTGGTTTGGAAGGTCGCTGATTGCCATCAGCAGGACTTGGTGAAGGCACATGATTGTGTCGACTCCTTTTCCCACCTTCATCTGAGAAAACAAACAAAACCTGATTCCTGAAACACTATGAACTAAATACTGTACTGTGTAGTTATTTTTAAAAGAATACACCAAGCCAAATTGAGATGAAGTTGTAATAGGATAAGCTTTGAACTCAGATATTAAGCCACAATAAATTATAAAGCTATCAAGTTATATCACTAACTGTATATAACAGATTTGTACACTTATTCTTATTTGACTTTATATGAAATGTAGTAAAATCCCAGCATTCAATGGATAAAATTTTCAATTTCAATTTTGCATACCAAGATACTGCTGTAGAAAAATAACAAAATTATATTCTCAACATAAATTATATTCCAAAAATCGTAGTAACAAATTAAAGTGTAATGTAAAAACCTACAAGCATCTTTGAGCTCTTCACAAGCTTTGAACGATTCTTAAGAACCACTTCTTACAATGAAATTTAAAGAGCAATTTTACTTCAATAAGTCAGAACCACTCCAATTCATCATAAACCAAACATACTCCAGCTCAATATAAACTAAATACTCCAATGAAATCTGAAATGAGAGTAAATCTAATAAACCGCATAACTGAAAGACTTGGAAGTTTTTTCCACATAATTCATGAAGATTTTACGGTTTTAAATAATACACCAACTTATCAAATTTACACAAGGTTTTACACCAACTTTTCAATTTACATTTAGAATTTACAATACTATGATTGTAATAATATTCATTTAATGTCAATAACATATTTTTCTTTTTAAGTTTTTCTATTTTCATTGCCTAGTGTTACTAGTCAATGTGAGGTGAGTCATCACTAAAAAGCAACAAGGAATTATTTGAAAAAGTCACTTTACTTAGATCACACACCAACAAGAATAATACACAACCTGAAAATCAATTTTTAATTATCACTAGTACCCAGCAGTGTGTTCAAAAATTTGCACTTTCACCTTAACTAGTTTCTACATGAGAAAGTGACAACTGAGATTGCTAATAAAATTAATTACCGAATTAAAAACTGTTGAATAACATTGAACTCTTATATTGAAAAGTTAGTTGATAAAAAATCATAAAGCTAACATAACTAGATAACAAATGATGTACATGGTCAAGGATAAATAACACTAACAAAGTTTGTTTTGCTAATTTTGAAATAATTTGAGAAATTACCTCTTCCCTCACATTTTCGAACATACAAGAACCTCTTAACAAAGAACAAATTTTGAAATAAATCCATTTACTGAAGAATGTGTTCACAATATTGCTAAATGCAAACACTACCATGTAAAAGTGAAACCAGATGGATGGTTTCAGTAAATATCAAAAATATTTTATGCTGTGAAAACAATGACTAGTGGGTAATGCAGTTCCTAGTAATTCACAACCAACAAAATATTTTTTCTATTCCTTTTTTCTCAACCTCCACAGAAGAACACTTCTCTTTCAGGACTTAGTTCTCCATACAAGATACAAATAATAAAAATATACTTGAATTCAAAAAATTTTATTGTCACTAACCTCCAACTTCATCACCTACACTAGGCTGCATTTTTCGCTTCTGAACAGCTGTCTGAATAGCATCTGCAATAACAGGGCTATCACTTCGCCGTCCACCAACTATGATCCAAACAGAAAATCCCCTTGTAATAAACATGCAACACCGACTATAATTCAAAAAAAACAAGACACTGCTAATCACCTCTCTCTTTTTTTTCTGGCTGATTATTCAAAACAGTACTCTTTCTATCGGATTTGGTGTGCAAGCTTCTAGTTTTCATTTCTGACTCTCTTTTAATGGCTGCAGGATTTTTCTGCAGAACAGCCATCCGGGTATTCCTGGTAACCACTGTTCGCTCTTGTGTTGCACTTAATGGCCTTGTTTCTTCAGGCCAACTTTCACGACCTGAACGTCTACCTAATTTAGTTTTCTTGGCAGAACCACTAAATGAGTAACGCAATCCTTTATAAGGTTTGTATCGTCTTTTACCAGTTTTAGTGTACGTTGGAGTAATATTGGGAGGAATAGGTGACTTGGAGGTAACTTTAGAATTAGATTCTTGCTTGATATCACAAGTAACTACAGAATTATAATCTGAACTACTCCTGGTTTTACCTCCTGCTCTAGTAGGAGATTCAAGAAGTAAATGAACATCAGGTTTAGAAGAAGATGATACTGAAGATGGTGACGATGACTGCATAACAATTTGAGAGAGTAATCTAGGAGATTTTGGCAAGGTAACAGACTTTCCCTTCTCACCTCCAGATGGTAATTTATTGGACGATTTACCTCCTTGACATTTTTCTCCAGAACTGACATGGGGCGAACGATGAGACAACACTTTTACATTTCTACTAGAACACAATTTATCCTCTCTTTGGCTAAGATTACTGAACGACTTCTCCTTCCGAGCAATTGCACTTTGCAACACAGACTCACGAGGAGAATCTTTCGAGCGACGGCGGGCAGACCGTTTCACACCCGTTTGTTGTGCTGGCTCTGGAAGAATTTTCTGACTTCGTAATGATCTCTTCCCTGTCACATTACTCACTAAGGGTGAGCCTTCATTTTTTTCCATCTTGAAAGATTGTTCTTCTTCACTGACATCTGGATCGACTTTTAGCTTTCTCAGAGTCTGTGGATTATCAACAACTTCACCATTTGAATTAAGTGTTATTAGAATACATGGTACATTATCATCAACCAAAGAAGGAATATTATCACTTCCCTTACCATCATGACTATCACTTACTTTCTTACAGTTGGTATCTGAAGATGATTCATTTTCACATGTGACTTCTCCAGCATGAGACTCTCTTTTTGTACTACTATTACAAATAGCACCCGAGTCTTCATTTGACTTTTTCAGAGAAATTTCAATTTTTTCTCTTTTAATTTCAACAGATTTTACATCTTCATTCTGTATTTTCACAACTTTATCTTTATCAAATATTCCAGAAATATTAGCCTTATTGAATTCACTTTTCATTTCTCCCAATATGGCTTCAATAAGGCCATGGTTAACTTTCCCACCCATACTATCATCGGAATCATATTTATCACTACCTCTGCTGTCATCGTCTTGGTCAAGATCACTCATTTTAAAATGATAAAATATTAAATCTGGTAGGGTTAAAAACAGTAGGCCAATTCTCCAAGATATTTCATGAAGAATATAATGAAACCATGGTCTCAGCAGAAATACCTCAGGATTTCTAACCTGAAACAAAACCAAATTTACAAACAACAGGTCCAACAAAGCAGATAATTTTGGCATGATTAATTGATATGAGCTAAAGGATACTGTAATACATGTACATTAGTTAACTAGGTATGCATTATTCATTTCTTTAAAGACACTCTTTACAAAATCAAAAATATATTTGAATTATGATGGATAGTCCATTGAGTTGTCACCCATGGTATCTGTTATTTTTGAAACTCATACAATAGTTATAGTAACAACTTATATCAAAGAAAATGAGAAAAAATACAACTCAAATTAATATTTATAAACATTGAAGTCCTTCATTACTCCAGGTTTGAAAGCAAATCACAACGGAAAAAATTTATTAAATGAACACACTATTAAATTTCCTTTCTCAAACCAACATGAAACCTACAAAAGAAAGTATACAAAGAAATAAATCATACAAAATATTTGTATACGAACTGCTCATAACCTAAATAATCTAATTAAATATTGCTAAATCGTTAACACCTTGTTCCACAACAGTTATCCGTCTTTACGTTTCACATCTGTATCACACAATAAGAAAAGGCTATTCATTTAAATGCAATACCACATCTCTTTTAAAAGTAGTTCAAATTCAAACAAGCTGAATTCTCGCGGTACCTGTCTGTGCTTCCAACAGCCATATTGATTATTTTGCACGCGAACGCGGAGGAGTATTTATACTTTACTCCAGATCTCACATTATCAATCCGTGTACTTGGGAAAACACGTTAAGTGAGAATAAAATTAAATTCAGAATGACGAAGAGTTATCCTACGTAATATAATTAATTTGAATGGAATGTATAATTGTGTGTGTGTGGTGGAGTACCTCTACAACTCAATTTTAAGGGACTACTCACAGCAACACACGCTTTTAAATGCCCGTGAGAAAGCAAACGTCTAATGTTTGGTCTGGCAGTCTACAACCTACGTTATCTCTCTACGTAATTTTATCATTGACACTCCCAAACATATTTGATATGAAGTAAAAAGTAAAACAGAACCATCTGAAATACGAGAACTGAACGACAAAAGACATTTAAATTCCCTTGAACTCACCCGAATGTATTACGATAAAGGAATGGGGATGAATGGGAAAGGTCTGGATAGATCCACTCGATGTATCATATATGAGCAGTCAGTGTTGGGCTAAGAATTTAAGGCAAAATATTCGGCTGTGGCATCCAGAGACCGCCGGCGCCTCTCCCCAATTCCGCTGCAGGTAGCGCTTGCCAAAATTGTGTGAAAACTGTACAATGAGTTGAAGTGGGGAATAACACATGCCCTGCTCAACAGTGTCGTGTGCAACTGGGTAAATGGTGTATTCCTGGAACCCCTCCCCAAACTCTATGACGCCGACCTCCACAAATTTTGTGAGACCCCCCCCCCTTCTCCACAAAAAAAAATACATCCCCCAACGCTTTGATTTCAATTCATATTCCGAAAATTCAGGAATATTTCACAACTTTTCCCCTCTTGTTTACTCTGCCGTGGCCTAGTGTACTCGCCTTCTAACTCCAGTGACGTCAAATCCAGTCTAATCTATGTGATTTTTTTTTTTTTCATTTTAATGATTGTTTTCCCAGTATCTCTGCCGGCAGACCAGGACCTGAGGTTTGTCACCTATATTTGAACTTTCACTATATATATGAACTTGTCTGTCCGGGACAAACCGCGTCTTAGTAGATACAACTACCAACGTTTCGCCCATCATGCTGTGGCCTTCTTCAGGGCAATGTCAGAGTCGTACAGACCTAAGTCGCTGTCGTACTCTGCGAGGTCGAACAAGCCACGCGTCGGTTATATAGGTTCATTCGTTGGGGGACATCATTCTGATTGGCCGAGCGCGGGCTGGAGCGGGACCAGGTGGGGCGGGTGTGGGGTCACTCTGCGCTTGGCGCCCGAGCGCGGTGGATCGCTCAGGGAGAGTTAGTGCCCAACTCCAGGCGCTGCTCAGGATCAAGCCATGATCAACATTAAGATTGTTCGGTGTTCTGGCAATCTCTATGGCTTCTTTGATTCATCTGGGCCACCAACGATCCTCCTTCGTAATAATACGAGTGCCGTCAAAATTAAAATCATGTCCTGCTTCGATCGCATGCAGGGCTACGGCTGATTTGGTTGTCCTCCCGTACTTAAAATGTCAAATGTGTTCCCTCATTCTCTCTCTTCCACAGTTCGTCCGGTTTCCCCTATATATTCGCAAGCGCAACTACAAGGTATGGAATAAATACCAGCCGACGCGAGAGGGGGTAACTTGTCTTTAACATTGACAAGTGATTTACCCAACTTTTCAGATGCGCTGTAGACAGGTCGTATGCCATGTTTCTTTAGAATTTTACCAACCTTATCAGTTACTCCTTCAACATATGGGAGTAAGGTGGTTTTGGAGAACTCATGGTTTTCTACATCCACCGTACGAGAACATTATGGATAGGTTTAAGGGATTGTTTATTTATGGCTTTGTTGTTGTAGCCATTATTGCGGAAAGTATCACACTAGTCTCAATTCCTGGTCTAAACTCTCTTTCTCACACACTTTCCTTGCTCGGGTAACTAATGTTTTTAACAAACCATGTTTGATTTCTGGATGATAGTGGGACTCCGCATTCAAGTAACGTTTGGTGTGAGTTGGCTTGCGGTACACGCTATGTGCAAGAGAGCCATCATACTTCCGTTTTACGAGCACATCTAAGAACGGTAAATGTCCATCTGATTCAATCTCCATCGTAAACTTGATGTTAGTACGTGCTAGGTTGATGTACTCCAAGAATCTGTCGAGGTTTTTACGGCCATGTTGCCAGATGATGAAAGTGTCATCCACGTATCGCAACCAGACACTAGGTTTTAATAAAGAATTCTCGATAACCTCATTTTCGAACGCTCCCATGAAGATGTTAGCAATTACAGGAGAGAGGGGTGAACCCATAGCAGCTCCTATTTGAGAATAAAATTTACCGTTAAACTGAAAAAAAGTGGAGTTAAGGCAAAATTCAGTTAGTTTGGCCCATTCCAACGGTAAGCTCCGCTGTCCGAGCTGTCCGAGCTGTCATGACTGAGCTATGACGCTCAATTTTTTACGGACCGGAACCTTCGTGAAGAGTGAAATAACATCGAAACTCACCATGAGTTCCTCGTCACCTAGTGTTATCTCACTCAGAACATCTACAAAGTGCTCGGAATTTTTTATGGTTGACGAGATGGTACCAGTCGGAGGTAATAGTTGTTTCGCTAGAAAACGGGCGGAAAGATTGAGTTGGTGCGTTGATGGCACTCACTACAGATCTCAAGGGGACACCAGATTTGTGCACCTTGGGGAGACCGTATAGTCTAGGCATAGCATTGTTACCTCGTTTTAATGATAGTTTAATCTCATCAGGTATGGAAGAAGCATGGCTGATGAGTGCATTGACCTCAGTCCTCATCTCGTTCCCTGAGATATCGTAACGCACTTCTGTCCTCTTTACTAAGATTACTTTTCGGTACTTTAGCTCGAGATACCACCCTGGAGGTTTCTCTCCTGATTTCCTCCGCGATGTTAGGAGAAATACCCACCAATGCACTTTCAATACCTTAAATAATATCGCCAATTGGTGTCTGTTTTAACGTAGTGGCGAAGTTTAATCCTTTCTCGAGCAAAGACAAGGTTCCTTCCTCAAGAGGTTCACCTGAAAGATTAACCACATTGTTCACAGGTTGAAGTAGAGTATTACATATGATATTTTTTTGATATCTGAAATTTGTGGCATAGCTAGCGGATGCAGAATTCACCTTAGTCATCATGACTGAGCGATGCCGTTAGATATAAATGTAAATGATATAAATCCTTTTCAAGGAAGGCAAGATAGCTCCTGGTATAACGAATTCGTTCCCTCAACAGGGCTTGTGTAGAACGTTTAAGCATTCGGCGAGCCGCAGGAGTTGCTAAATGATGTGTAATTTTCACACAATTCGGAATAACACAATCGTCACGACATCTCATAAGAAAAGTCATATGACATAAATGTCTCTTTCTTATCCCTCATGTTAGAAAATACTCTAGATTGCTTGGCTATCTCCTCCCCGTAGAGTTGCGTCAAATATAAACGTAGGTTTCCGCGGCCGGAGTCAGTATGAACTAG
>NNCF01126235.1:100432-152907 GCA_002313205.1 Laupala kohalensis | reverse complement strand
TCCGCAGGTGCCTGAGAATTGGAGCCGTGCTGACTTCTGAGAGGGCGCTACTTTACGACCTGTAGTCGTCTGTCATCTAGTGAGGTATGGGGCGATGGGTGGTGAATTTTTAAGCCAACCTGGCACTGCGCTGGCGCATTATTAAGCACTGGGCATTATTTACCTAGAGAGCCAGAACTTTGAACTGTATTTGTGTCATGAATGAACTTTGTCGCTCGTGAAAGATGCCATGTAAATTCAGTAAATTACAGCTAGTACGAAGAAGCTCAATTAAACTGTTAATGAGAGAACTAGAATTAAATTTAGTGTTTTGCTTTGTTTATAAGAAAAGTATGTGTAATTGTGGCTTAGATTCGATGGGAGTTAAAAACAGTGAATGATTTTTGTGATGATAAAAGCAGATCATATTGCTAATTAGTAAATGTCAAGGTTAAAGCCAGTGATTTCCATTTGTGTCTTTTTGGTGGGAATGTGTAATTTAGTGTGTCTTTTAGGTGGGAATGTTTGATCTCTGTTGGTGTTGTGTCTTTTGGGGGAAGTCCTGTTTGTGGTAAGAGTAATAATGTTTAGTTGTGTCGTGTGGGGGAGAATGTAAATTGTGTTTTACAGTAGTAATAAATGTTTTGTCATATGCTCGAACACCAGATTGTTGTGTTGTCCTTGTGAGTGGCTCCCAGAGAAATTGAGTATTCGGATCCCTGTTAATTTTAAGTTAATAAAGTCACAATATATAGCAGCGTTATAGGCCTATATGATCAGCTCTGTTGCACGTCCTTATTTCCCTACTTCAGAAAGAGACGTAGTAAGCCCACTTCTCAACATCGTGGAAAATACCCATATTGGAAACAGCTGTTCATAATAGTCATTATTTCTCTGTTATATCTTTCCTTCATATGCCATACCATGTATGTTATTATATTATCATATCCTGGACTTTTGTGCGGTTTTATTTGGTTTAGCACGGTGGGTACTTCATCCTCCATTAGGGTTATAGTTGTCTCAAAATAACCATCAGTTGCATAATAATGTTGTCAGGAAGTGAAATTCATCGCCCTTCAGTACGTGCACGATTAGTTGACGCCGTGTATCTTCCCACCCCCGTGTAAATCTATTCCTCATCCTAATTGTACGCCAAACTGTTTTACATCGTATCTTATCGCGTCCAATCACGTACGGGATGCCCCCCGAGGTTAGTAGTCACGCTGTCTTCCAAGAAAGGCTGACAGTTTTCATGTTTCTTCTATCGTACGAGCCGTTTGAGATCACGCAGATATTTCCGGTATACTAACATTTATTATTCATATTCCTGTGCCACTCGTGTGCGTCACTTATAATTACGTCGTAGCTTATTCCGAATCTTTTTATGTCGAATCAATTCTGTCCCATCAAGTTTGGCCATGTCTATATCCACTCGTCACCGCATACAGAAAAGAACCGTACGTCGTATAATGTCTTTGTAACGTCGGCGCTAGGACATGCCATCAACTTGCGAAATATTAATAGCTCTTTGTATTTACCAAGCAGGATGCTGTTAAGAATATTACAATAAGTGGCCGGTCAGCGCTAAGACGGACGTGCGACGAGATTTGTTCGAACGAACACTTTTTCATCTTAAGGGAAGTATGTACCAGTTTATTCGAAGAATGCAGTCGGCGACGTTGATCCATGGGGTCCAGGTGTACCTAAATTAAAGACAAATTCCACGAAGAAAAGAATGAAGAACGAAAAGGGTGTTTGCGAAGCGCCTAGATGACGCTCATGACGATTCGTCCTCTACGGCGCGTCCTCTGCAATCCTAGAAGCAAAAAGGGTGACACGGTGGTGGCGAAGGCGTGGTTGATCACTGATTACGTGACGTCTGGTACAGTATATATTGGGAGGAGTGAAGCTTCTCAACGATTCTATACAAAAGAACGTAGAGATCCGTCAGCACGGACAAGTGACTGTACTAAGTTTTGGTCGCGGAGACCAGAATGTTTGTTAAGGCTGCTGCGGTAGACTTAATGAACTCATTACTAGGTGCGAGGGTCGTAACTAGTATCAGTTAGTTGTTGGGTGAAAACAACTTATCTTTTTGAAAGAACCGATAACCTGAGGGTTTATTAAAATTTAGTTGTCTTCAACTATATTTTACAAAGTATAAACGATGCTCTCTTACAGCATTATTT
Organism: Laupala kohalensis; assembly: GCA_002313205.1. Taxonomy (NCBI): domain Eukaryota; kingdom Metazoa; phylum Arthropoda; class Insecta; order Orthoptera; family Trigonidiidae; genus Laupala; species Laupala kohalensis. The sequence goes on along the minus strand of NNCF01126235.1, from coordinate 150,739 downwards.
GTCTTATAAACGATTATTATATGTATTGATGATTTTGGGAGTTTGTGTCTGTAAACAATTCAGATTTCATGTAATTTGTAATAAATCATTATTTATTATTATTACACGTGAGTTTGGTTGGTGGCAGCGAAAAAAACTACCATCGGGATTTTGGTATGTATGTGGATCCCGCTTCTACCAAAAGAATAATAATAACACATCAGGGTTTGAGGTGTGATGTTACAGTCTTCTTGCAGCAGTTGTATGCGGATATCTATGTCATGTTGTCATTGGTGGCATATAATATACTTCTCGTCGCAGATGTTGTGTATTGTTTCCCAGTCTCTTTACGATAATTGAAACGTGTTGTAGGATATACAACCCATCTGGTCATTTTCTCAATAAAGTAACGTACTATTTTGTGATAAGTATGTATTGTACTGTCTGCTGTCCACTGCACTACTGTCGACTTCGTTTTTCGTGTTTGTAATGTTATGACAATGATCGAATACTTGTTGGCAGTTTCNGATGGTCCCTTGCTTGCTTCCGGAGAGTAAATTAGTTTTTTTTCCCTCCACGTGGTCATACGCAGTTTGTACTGTTTTTTGACAATAAATTTATTTATTTATTTAAAGGTGTGTCATCCATATGTATTTATCACTGTTAAGTCTTGCCCGAAAATTATCTCTTGTAGTACTTTCTCCTGTTTGTTGTCCATTATATATCCACTTAATCACGAACTCAACTTCCAGTCGCCTCCAAGATACACATATTCACGGAATTTCTCAAAAACTTCTGAATTCTGCTGTCCTTTTGGAACCAAATTGTATGTATGTTTATGATTGTGTCTTCTTTTGCCACCCTCAGAACCTGGATGTACCGAGACGTATACTCTTTAATTTCCAACATCAATGTGTGTGTTGAAAATTAGGACTACTGTTTTCCCTCCTGGCTGGAAAATCGTTTTGATTCTAAAAGACACATAGCATAGTTTTGTGAATTTCATATGTGGTTCTTGTACAACATATTGAGACTTCTCGGTAATTGTTATAAACAATTTTGTAAATTTAATAAAATAAAATACTCATTATGGCCATCTGTTCGGGTTCCATTAAGACTTCTAGGTGATATTTCAATTGTTATTACAATTAATAAATTGTTGTAAACAATTCTAAATTGTTATAAACAAATTTTCTTGAAATATTAAACAGATAAATTACTCAGTATGGTCCCCAGATCGGATACCATTGAGACTTCTGGGTAACATTTGTTTGTTATACACAATTAATTAATAATAATTTTAAAAAATGTCTCAGAATTTATAAAAAAATATTTAATTTTTTTTGTTGGGGCTTTAGGGTATTTAATTATCAAAAGAGTGGGAACTGAAGTCCCGCTTCTACGGGAACGCCTTGCAATTAAAAACACAACAATATGGTGTTCAAACGACATGAAATGTTTTTATTATCTGATAGAGACTATTGATTTGATATATACACACAGAAATGTTCATTCAGCACTGATTAATTATACATGAATTACAAGATCACTAGACATCGTGACGCTTACTGCGCAAAGAAAGTTCTCCGTTAAATTGAGAAATGGTACTCACAATTATTTCTGCCATTGGGCTTAGCTGGTCATTGACCTTACAATGTTTACGCACATATACCACACTTGACACTGGGTCTAATTACCTCTCGTTACAATTCATTTGGCCTTAGCAAAAATATAACACGTATTACACTCTTTGACACTTTTATGAATTTACTGATATCAAATTCACAGTGATGCTTATGTTGATGTTTTGGTCACCACTTCGAAGCTAGCTTCGTAACTGTTCAACCGTTTTTGACTTCCACAGCACTGTCGTCGATTGGCTTCACTATCGCGAATTGTTTCAGGATCGCACTATGCTCCGCTAATCACTGTGCTTACTTTTTAATGACTCGTTTCTTGCAACATTTAATTCTAACTTTGTGGTCACTTGTTTCCGGGCAAACAACATGCCTTCTGACTGAAAATAAAGTGCACTCACGGCATTTGCTTTGCAAGAACGCTGCCTTGTCTCGGCTTACAATTGTATATAAATGAATCTAATGCGGACAATTTAACTTTAAATTTTGTTGCTTTTTTACTCGCTGGAGACAACTTATTGCCTGGTCGCCGTTCTTACTGGTTACGAACTTGTTCTTAACACTGCTATTAGCTGCTTTTTTAATTGATCACTATTCAAAATTTTGAAAAATGTAATATTGTCATGTCTGCTTTACTGGCAACTGAATTTAGCATTTCCTGCAATTCGAGTTCAGACGAGTTCGCGGGATATAGTTTACGAGCCAAACTGTCAGTCTCAGAATATTAATGAAATGTTGATGCACTCGCTGAACTAATTCTTCATTATCCCGAACTGGACCTTTCACGATTCGCACTTTATCTCGAATGTCATTGAAAGTTAACACTTGTAACATAAAACAAGTTGAAATGTGGAATTCAAATAAAATAACTTCTGAATTTCCAATCGCAGTTAACCGAAAATAAATGGATCAATTGATGATCACGCACTGGCCTCGTCTGCCCTAGCAAAGTTCTAATCGGTCTAGTAGTAGTCCCTAATCGCGCTCAATCAATCTCACTCAATCTAACCCACCAACCTCTCTCGTACTCTACTACTCGTTCTTTTCTAAAAAAGCTCCGTGTCCACTCATTTTATCGAAAAAATTGGTCATGTGACCGACCCCCACTGAACATTTCTACTCCCCAATATCTATCTTTTGCTGCTCTCCCCACTACAAATTTGATTGTTTGTTTCTGAAACGTATTTTGTCGAATTTTTGTATTGCCACTAGACGCTTATTGCTCAGCCCCTTCTGTTCTCTAATTCGTGGCTTTTCTTTTTCGTTGCTTGTTGCCGAAATTTGTAGTTCCACCATTTTGTTTTTGGAACAATAACCTACGTTGTGGTCTCTCACGCAGCTGTACTGGCGGTTCCTGTCTGCGATGCTTAATTTTATTGTTTTATTATTTTAGTGCTCGGCTCCTTTTACCCATGTGCTAGCCCTTGCGCTGCCTGTCGAAACTTGCTCCCGGGTTCCGTCGTTTTCACTGACTTAAGTTCTATGATTCTCTTTAGAAATCTTTCCCGCGGTAGTCTGGTGCGACCGTTTTGATTCTTTACCGAATTTTGCGCGACCCAAGACGAGCGATGTCCCAAGAGAGATCCTGCGACGCTCCTACTTCGGTCCGTCTCAAGATGCGTTTTTATTGTTGTTCAGGGAAAATAATATTTCCAGATATGCGTTCCTTTCACGGGCTGTCTTTTAGAATAAATTTTGACAAAGGTTCTTTTTCCGAAATGTTTCTGCGTGTTCGAACTTGTATCCTCCATTTGGGTGGTACTCGCCGGCGTTTCTTTTTAGTTTTTAATAATAGTAACTTTTATGGTTCTTTTGTATTCTCGAGTTTCTAAAAATCTTTTGTTGCTTTTTGGAAAATACTCTCTGCTCGCTTGCGTGTTTGAACATGTTTCTAACTTCATCCTTTGCTGGCTACGTCTTCTGAACTAATTTATTAATTTTGAGAACGTGATAGAATAAAACACTTATTTAATCTACGTTCTCAATATATATCTTTGTTTTGATCTGCTAAATAGTTTACCATGTCAACCGTTCCTTCCATGCTCCCCTGCAAATTTTGTTGTATAATATTAATTCCCATAATGTGATTTTGTTACATTACAAACCCTGTAAAAACACTGAGCAGTCCCTGCTTCGCACACTGTTTGTTTACTCAGTCCTTCGTCTCTTACCGTTAACACATTTCTACCTCTTAACGGCATGTCCGGTCATAGCCCATTTGACATTTTCCACAGGTTGGCGTTTTGTTCCTACAATTATTGGCCAGATGCCCATAACGGTGATAGCAACGTAGTGGGTTGCCATACTCTAGTATCGTATAAGATTTAAAACCTATGTAGAAGTTTCCTTTCTCCATCAGTCTTATAAAAACTCTTCTAAAGTTCAATAACCAATGAACCTGCCGCCACTTACCTCGTCCGATATTTCGCACAATTTAACACTCATAGCATGTCTCCCATTTTGCTGTCGCAACAGCTACTTGACTTCGTCTTTTTCTGTTTCATTTAAAACATCATTTTTGGTGGTGCCAAACGTACCTCTTCGTATAACTCCGCTTCACCCGATATGACATTACGAAGTGTCTCGTACACGACCTCTTCCTCCACTCGCACCAATATCTTTCCATTATCGGTTATCCACCAGTCATCGACGTCCAAGTTGCCCTTCTCTCGTACCATTAAATCTGTGAACTTTCCCTATTTCTGCTCCCTATCCTGTCCGAAGTAGAAGTGTTCTTTCACGTTGTCAACATTTGCGTCGTACCACTTCATCAAATGTTGCTTCACCGATTTTTCTTCCCCTGATGCAACTACCCGAGATGGGTATTTGAAAGTAGTTCTGTCACTTTCCGTATCTCCGTGGTAAAATTTTCCAACTGTTGGAAAATTTCCTTTAGCTCAGAGATCACCTTATCCGTTCTGCGTCTACTAACCTATCAACGTGAACCGGTATTTCCTCATCCCATTCCTTCCTGGATGGTGCGCTGCTTCGTATTGCAGCGTTCATCTCTCACAGTAACCATGTCCTCCTTCACTTTGCCTTCTTTTCCCTGTTTTGCAAGTTGGCCACGTAACATCTCATTTTCCTTTTGGTAATGTTCTTCTATTCTCCAGAGATCTTTTACCAACTCACGTATAATTTGCTGAACTTTAGCAGATATCCGTGTGATTTTTGCGTCATCGAAAGTCCGCAGAGACTTGTCTCCACCTTTTTTTAACGTACCCGTGTTCCTGCCCTTTTCCGAGTTTTCTTGATCGAATTACTATTAGGTCATAATTGTCCTTAGTGGTAATATAGTCACTATTACTAGGACTTCTTCTTTCCCTAATTGACGTTGCTCCGCTAATCTCCCATAACGCGACTGGCTGCCCTTGGTTCTCCATCTTGGTGGAGTCAATATACTATATTATACACAAATTAAATATGGCTTCTCTCCTTGTACATTTTTTCCTTCTTATGTAAAATAGTGGGAGAAGGGAATTTTTCCTATCAATCATTCCGCCAAGTATTCACTCACCATCATGTCATTTATATATCACCCGCCTGAGGGAGAAGTGTCAGGAAGGGCACCCCTGCCACACCAAAAGAGGCATCACATCATTCTCCATCTCCGATCCCTTCAAGACAAGGGAAAAGGAGTTAAGGAAACCCACACTCATTCGATGTACGTAATTCGTGTCAAAAACTACCTTTTTTCTCGGGGTCTGAGACACCTAACTACTTATCGATGACAATCTTAACGAACCTTAACACGTAGGTATGTGTGAAACCAGTGATAAAGTGCACACAGCATAGTGTGCCGCCTGGTTCACTTATCTCCTGTATGGGGATGTCTCTCAGGTCTGCCGGGGTTTAGGTCTGGGTGAAAATGGTGTACAGTTGTGTAAGGTGAACCGGTGGTGTAGTGGTTAACACTACAAAGTAAGAGACCCGGGTTCGAGTCCCGGTTGGTCACCATTTTCACCAGACCGAAAGTTATCACATTAATATTGAAATAAAAAAGAGAAAGTTTTCCTGGATAGGACAGAACGATGTAACCGAGGAAGGCCAAAAATGAACTGAAGAACGGTAAAGAAAAATAATTGACTCCCTATGTTCTTTATGGAATATGGAAGATGAAGAGTAATGTCGTTTAAGTAAGTAGTTTTTAAAACGTTTTCAAGCATCGTATTTTAAAAATATGAATATTGGACTTCCCACTAGGCAGATATTTCCATATTCCATGTTCCGGAAAGTGGAAATCCCCCTAATAAATTTATGGCTACGCCCTTGGCTGTTAGCTTCCTCGTATTCACCCTGAACTCAGCAACGACAGTAGCCTCATATGCTACGGTCCACGCCGATGAAGCCCGAAGAGTCCGTTCCTCTCCAAAACATTTGTGTTTGTGGTAGATCACTGAATTCGAATGGTTCGTGCCACCTGATCACTGTATACTAACGTTTGAGTACCCGATTTCACCACTTTGTGGTGATGGTAGTATTAAATGCCTTTAGTTACTATTAATGCTTCAGTTGGGCGATACACACAGTAAATTCATGATTTCGCTCTTGTCCGAAGCTATGCTAATCATCAGTTTAAGTTGATTTTCGCATAACATTTTTCGAGACACGGTTACTTACGCAAATTACTACTAAAATGATAGCGGTGCCTCGTGGTTATTACGAGTGGGATGTGATCAAGATATTATGGGTAAATCAAATAATTATTATAATAATATATCATATATCTCAATATAATAAGCAGGTATCTGAAGTATGTTTCCAAATGTTACTAGGTGTTCTGTGTTACAATGTAGACACCAACTGTATTGCAACTGTATTCCAATGCTATTGGAATTACCCACTTTTCATTACGTGCACAGACAGGTCACAAACATAAACAATAAAAGAAAAATATATACAAATAATGGACCAAAACACTTTCTGACCTAATTTTTGAATTTTATGCCTATTCACCAACTTGAGTACACGGTTGGGTATATATTATTGATTTGTTTAAATTTCCTTAAATAAGAGAAAATTTTTTTTTAAAAGGACTTTGTATGGGATGCGTGAGCTATTTGAGAACAAAGTAAAAAGATGCAAACACTGGAGATAGCATTTATAGGAAAAGATAGTCTTTAATTACTATTTAAAGTAATGTACAATGAATACATATACAACGAACAGTATCATTCAAGGAAACCTCCATCAACCGCAATTACAGCCTCTACGCTACCTAAACCACCCGCAGTAAGGTGGGTCCTCGGAATTTTTGTCATTATATCCGCAATAGGTGCCGTGAGAACCGCAGCGGTGTTGTGTAGATGCTCGTTGGTGTCGCTCTCAACAACGCCGCAAACATAAAAGGGGAGCTGGGTCGCCACATGCTGGGAGAGATGTTGTCCTGACAATAGTTGCCCATCCAACTTTGGGTTGTACGGGCCTTGTGGGCTGGAGTCCTGCTGAAAAACATCCGGTCTGCCACGTGCTACAGCAGTAATCCAGGGATTCACAGTTGTGCTCAATATATTGATTTAAGCAATGGCGTAGACTCTGACACCATGATAAAAGAAATGTGAAGACTTCAATCCTCCTTTACAATTAACGAATTCCACAACCATCATTTTAGTTGGTAATTTGTGGTAATGACGGAACCTCCTCAGAGATTTTACAAAGCTACCGCTCATTTTTTTGCGGCTCCTCTTCTGATCCTGAACGAAGAAATCGAATAGGTTACTTTAAAAAACGTTGTGAATTCTGAATCGAGGTGTATTGCAGCAAAGGAAAAAATAAAAGAATAAGTCTTCATTTTTCAGGGTTAGTTATGCCATGTGTATCCTGGCCAACAAAGAATATTTACTCGAACTCTTACGTACAGGATATTGTCACCTTAATGTTATGGCATGTTTACTCTAAACAAAGAAGAATATTTAACCCTTTCGTACTGCTGTCGTCCTGTTATGTGTTTTCTCATGATTCCTGACGCATCCTGAACAGTTCAAAGGAAAATTTGACCACTAAATCATCGCGCTACAGGGTCAAAACCACGATTTTTAGAGTGCTAACAACACCAGTGTACAACGCACTTCCAGGAAATTCGAAGCACTTTCGCCACGGAACACTTAGCACGTGATAAAATAAGAATGAAGTTGCGGATTGTTAGTTTATTCGGAAAAAGTCATATTTGTCAGGAATTATAATCCACATCTCGTTATTGGTTATGACGGCGTACTGGAGCAGGGTGAATTGCTTAGGGCCAATGAGTTGTGACATAAATCAAGTTGTCTTCCCGCCACCTTATCATTGTGGACACTAGTCGTTGTCACATGACTGCTAGGGGAGAAGCCGCAAATGCGACGGTCAAGGTCGCATCACCAGTGATCAAATAAACACGGACATCACGCATCTTGGTCATTAGTCTGCTGACGTCAGTACGGAAGCAAATCGGTAGAACGGATACTTATTGAACCATCCCATCCAGCGATGTGTCAAACGTAAATTCTAAATTTTCCCCTATCTCTGAACATCCTCATGTAAAAACTCACGTCTATCCCTCTCCTTCGCTTCTCATTGATTTAGGGCACGCATCTCACCAACTTCATTCCAAATGCATCGTATCTTGGTCGTTTGACGTTTGCTTTTGATTCATTTTCTTGATTGGACGTACCTTCGTGTAAATGGTTCCCCCTGCCAACTGGAGAAGCTATTCGTACAGAAAATAGCTGTCCACTCCACTAACACACACAAGAATAACAATTCATTTTTATTCAAGTAATGTTATCAAATTCAAGTCTGTCTCCTCGCGACCAGGGGATTCCCACCAATAAACAATTTTTAATTGCGCAAGTAAATAAAAAAATTTAAAGTTAGTCTCGCATTTTTAATAGCGCAAGTAAGGGGTCTAATGACCTAGACGTCGGCGAGTCGTAAAACCCCAATTTAAAAAAATTGCCGAAGTTTTCTGATGTCCCACTTTCTTCCTGCTCGCTCCCCCCTAAACAGCAACGAGAAATGTTTACAACCAGTTTTTTAAAATCCATGTACTTGCTAATCTCTCACTTTTCTTTAGCGGTTCCCTAGAAACTCGAAAATGATTTCGTATTAATAAAAAACTTGGTATTTCATTTGTTTACATATGTTTAGAGATTTTTCCACTCTGTGTACATGCATAGAGCAATAAAACGGACAAATAATGTTTCCAAGTACTTTAAAATAAATTGAAAGGACTTAAAGTTAAGTATGAATGTCTCCTNTAATAATAAATTTATTGTCAAAAAACAGTACAAACTGCGTATGACCACGTGGAGGGAAAAAAAACTAATTTACTCTCCGGAAGCAAGCAAGGGACCATCCCATCAATTCCAATCAAGGGCCCTAAGGCAGAGGCGGATTCAAAAAATTCAGCAAAAATTCCTAAATAAGATAAAAAGTTAGCTGCGGGTTATAATACTAATAGAATGTCAATACNTCTCACTTTTCTTTAGCGGTTCCCTAGAAACTCGAAAATGATTTCGTATTAATAAAAAACTTGGTATTTCATTTGTTTACATATGTTTAGAGATTTTTCCACTCTGTGTACATGCATAGAGCAATAAAACGGACAAATAATGTTTCCAAGTACTTTAAAATAAATTGAAAGGACTTAAAGTTAAGTATGAATGTCTCCTAGTTTCGATACTTAATCGTATTAACATTTGTTCCATATCCGATAACCAATGTCTATTTAACTTTTCTTGCAAATAAAAAATTTCACAATTTCTACAGCACAAATGCTCGCCTGCACTGGACGTTAAAAAGGCTCCGTTTGTATCCACTTGTCCTAGTATGAGTTAATACTCACTTAAGGACCCATAGCTTCGAATCACGAGTCCTTCGGGGTTCGACCCTTGTATGATTATACTTTTCTTTCTTTAATTTTAAGCGTTTTGAGTTGCATAGTGACGAACTTTGAAAATCGCCACATGCATTTGGTAAAGTGAATCCAAGAGCCGAACGTTTTCTTTTCTTATTTTGATCAATTTTTTCTTATAGTTGTATAAAAATAAATACTTTCCCGCAAGCAAAGCAACGGGTACTCAGCTGCATTTTAAATTTAATCACGATGGATCAGTGGTTTAGTCGTGATGGGGTAGCAAACAGACATTTTCTCGTTATGGATACATCGCAGCGACTATCGTTTCTCTTTTTTTTTTTTGCAATCGATTCCAAACATCAATACAGAGGCGTCCGATCTTCACGAATTTTTCAAAACTATTTGTTGTACCTCAGGTAGCACAAATTGTTGGCAAGTTCAAAGAGAATTTTAATTTTTTAGTTGCGACCTAGTCCCAAGAAATTACATTTAAATCAACAAGAGGTCAAGAACACATGGTCAGCACACGATTTAAATAAATAAATTTAAAAAAAACAAAAAACAATACACAAGTTCAGTTTCCTAATTTTTCTTTCACATACAATCATGAGAGCAATTTTCCCCAAACGGGAATAAATTGTAAGCAACTGTTTCAAATCTTTTCATATCTACTAGACCTATTTCAACTCGGGATCATTATCAGTGACTGAAAAAAAAAACTGTGATAGTTAAGACATTTCTACACTTTCCGTAGTAGTGAAAGAAAACCCATTAACAATTTAAAGGGCATGCAAAACTGGAAATCGACGCAACTAATTATCTGAGACAGAAGATTTGTACGGTTCCCAAGTCTAATTGTCATATTATAGTGAATCCACAGTATTGGGAAAGCAAAACCTGTGCATTGTCATTTACTTTTTTACTACAGGAGCAAAGATACTGTAGGCATACGATATTCCTTCCGCAAACTTCCATGGGACAAGGCAAGGTGAGAAATCCGGGAATATTTAAAGTGTACAAAACTACTTAAATTTCCATGAGCAAAGTGTACTTTCACCATAACAGTTATAACATTATATAGCTTATATATTGATGTATACAGATGGCATACTATATTTCATTGATATAACAATGAAGTAACCTCAATTTATTACATTTTAAAGTGTCAAGCACATAAATAAGTGCAGAAATATTATTTTACCATTTCTTGTAATTTTCTGCTGAGCTCACAAGAACATGATACTTTCTTCAATTTTCCCGTATGTTCCTGTTTTACCTTCTCAGAAGCAACCTTAAGAAGTAAAAGCGGAATATACATTTTTGGTTTTCTCAGAAAAATTGAACCCATTAGTGTAGTGGAATACAAATTGTACCAAATAGTATGTATCCCTCCACACAAATAAATACAATGTATACCCTGTAGGACTGAATGCAGTAGCACGCAATCATTACAAAAATGAGTACATGACAGTTTTGTATCAGCATTGTGTACTAGTTTTTGTAATGAGTATTATCACTTAAAATGAGTATCAATAAGTTCCAAATATTTTAATTACTACAATGAAGTCTTCAGAATACCGCTCCCACTATCTACCAATTTATTACAGATGGATTAAAAGAATATGAGCATTAATTAACAACAAATTAAAGAAATTATAGCATTAATTAACAACAAATTAAATATTATGTTTATATCAGTTGAAATCTGTTCACCAAAACAATGAAAAATTAAAAACAAATTTAGCACATGGACTGTACAAGCACAAGTGAAAGTGTATCTTCAGAAACAGCCTTTCATTTGGCTCATACAACCTATGGACGATATACTATTAATTGAATTCACTAGAATGTAATTAACAATAATGACTTGAATGATGAATTGTTTTTAGTCGCAGATCAATTGGTAACTCATCATGAGAACATTTCCAATGGCAAGACTTCATACAAAGCTTCTTCCTTCCAGACTAGAATATAATGTTTCTGAGAAGCTATAACAATTTACATGAAAAACTAAGTAACTACCTCTACTAACTATATATTGCAACAATTGTTACTAATTTTTCTCTCTCAAAAGACTTATAGAAGAGGATAGTACACTAAAACAATGTAGACAACAAATGTAACATGTTCAATAACAAATTTACTTTACAATAGATAAACAAACATCACAATCAATAAATGATACCCACACTTCATTTATTTACATAAACTACATAATGAATTTAATTCACATGAACATACAGTTCCCTCTGTTCAGAAAATCAATTAGCCTTCTTCTTGGGTTTCATGGTAAAATACAGGATTAGCAAACCAATACCCGCATAAGTGGCTTTTGCAACCTGAAATAGTAATATAACCATAAAAGGGCAAGCTAGAACAAATATAGGATTCAAGACACCCCACCAACTAACTCACATTAGCTCTTCCTCTGTTAGTAGTACCATTGAAATACTTTGAAAGCCCCTTGAACTGGGATTCATCAACAGCTTCACCACCAGCCATCACCTACAGAACGAAAAAAATGGTATTACCAAAATCGTCTTGTAAACATTCCAACATAATAGAAAAATATTCTAAAACTACATATTAACGTACGTTCAATTCAAGGTCTATTTGACAAAATACTTCCCAGCGAACGAATTGATGGATATTTGCAAATCTCGTCGACTGAAAAGTGAAGAATGTCCTAACGCAAAGAAGTTACATAATTTATATCGAAGGGTAGGCCGTGTCGGCCCAGAATAAAGAGAAACCGCCGAGATGCGAGAGGGAGAAGAATCGATTTGCCTCCAGTGTCTATCGGAGCCGCCAAGGTTTGTGGGTTCGAAAAGTTTGGAAATCACGACGTTTCCTACGAACGAAAAGATGATTTTACTTCGACGAACAAGAAAATGGAGATATTCTCAAAATAAAGCTAGGAAGAGTCATCATTGCGAAGAAAAGAAACATACGCCTGTACGAAAAATATCCTCCACCTTGACTTCTATATGAAAATCATAAATTAGTAAATTTTCATCCATCGGACAAAACACTTTCAATTTTTCCCATATGTATTCGACTCGCCGTTAGTTGCATCTTTTTGGTTCAATAATAATTAACTGAAGTTAAATTTTCATATTGAGTATTTTCTACAAATTTTCTGCATCTCTATAGTCTTAAGCGTAAAATATGCTCTACTTCACACTGTAAGAAAACGCAGAAACTCGACTTTTTTCTTCTCGCTCGTTATTCTTTGGGATAAATTACCCAATCTCTCAATTTGACCTCTCGTTTTCTCCATGCGCTTCGATCACGTGTTTCTCTATCAGTCAAGCTTTCAACATTAGCCGCCATATTTTAAATTACTGAGTACGTCGAATTTACAAACGTGGAAGCCAGGCGAAATTATACTTTTTGAGGCCATCCATGAATTATGAAACGCAAACCTACAATTTTCCAACATCCCTTCCCTTTATATCGCACCTGAAACGATTCTTCTTCTGCCTCCTCTTGAATTAAGCAATGCTTACCATTCACAAGATTTTTGTTACTTTTTGGAAGCTCTGGGACTATATTTTGATATCCTGACTTAATTGTTTTTTCCTCTCTGCTCTGTGTTCATGCTGAGCGGTTGAATACATGGATTATAGTAACAAATTTTAAAAAATGCTCTTAGAAACATATCTTCCACAAGCTGCATTACATAATTCAAGGGCAGCCCCTAATATGTCCAAAAATAATAATAATAATAATAAAAGTTTGCCTCAAAAACTCATAAACTTTAGTTTCTTGTCTGGAATGATGGTAAAGTAAAAAGAATATTAAATTTAATGCTTCATTTGATCATAGGTATTTAGAAACCTAATCCAATACCTAAATCATAAAATTTACACATGAGTACCTGGTAAAAAACATTTTATTTTATCAAGATAAAAATAAAATACAAACACATTAAAACAGGTAAAAAAATCAGTCAATATAAACTCTTAGAAATACAAATATAAAACCATTCTCACACCTTTCATAATAACAATTAATACATTTCAATAAGCCTGTACATCTTTCAGTTAGAATATTGCATTTTACATAAATTACAATCTATAGCTTTCACTACAAAATACAATGGAATGTATCATTATTGAGCAAACATGTCCACATTATCGCACTAAATAGCAAATATGTACAATACAAATATAACTTCCTTAAACTACAGCATGTGCCGGAAGAATGGATTTTATCTCATCAGCACATTTTCTATGATTACCTATTGTTCCTCCCACAAACAATACAGTAAGTAAAATAAATTACTTTTAGCTTAAAACTTTTGTGTAATGGACAGAAAGAACAATGGCATGAACTACGATAGATTTGCAGAAAATAGAAATGATATTTAGATGTAGGATAGAGTGTTATCCTTAGCCCAATATAGGCAAACTAAAAGTGGTATCAAGGCAATTCATTATTTAAGCACTATGTACAGTAATAAGAACAAATTATGATGAAGACCACACACAACAACAAAATTTATATAATGGGAATTTTGGGTAAAGCTCAAATAATTCAAAATAAAAAATGCAACCATCTTAATAAAAACAAATTCATATAATAAAATTTTCTTTAAACTAACAATTTTGGCTGCAAAGGATTTGGGTATCAGATACAAATTAATATACATATATTAACTACTTAACTTGGTAAATTAGAATCCATAAATTCAGAATCCATATTGTTGTAATTTGTTTTGATAAGTCCTAACCAACTCAAATAATTTATAATGAGGACTTACTGAAAAATACAACAAATATTGGAAGTTGTCTTCAAAAAACTCAAGCAATTAAATGTGTTATCAAATAAAATGAAATATAAGTACACGAGCCCTTTAGTTTGGATAAATATTTACAGTTCAGAAAAAAATGCGTTTGTCTTCACAAATTATTAGAAAAATTTCAACTCACTAAACAGATGAAATAGAAACCATAACATAACTTAAAATGGTTGAGAACTTGAACAGTACTGAGAAGGACATTAAATTTTAATACTTAAACTCATTAAAATAATAATGTAAATATAAATAATCAAAATCAAAAGTCGATAGCTTCTTTTAATTCAAAGAATAATATTATGTTTGCACCTCAAGAAGTATCATTAGTTGGACAAAATACAGTTGAAAGATTAAAAAGTAGTAACTTTTATTAAACAATATCATATAATTTGGCAGTAAGGACAAAATAAATTATAGAATTCTTCACAATCAAAGAATTTAAAGACAAATAATATTATTAACACATTTATCTTGCTTGAAAGAAATATAATTTTTGCGATCAGGTAAAAAATTGTAATAAAATTTGTTAAAAATTATTTCCAGGCAGTAATTTATAAAAGTGAAGTTAAACACTAACTAGAGAAATAAAATAACACTTCTATCTAGATGGCAAGACACAAACAGATGCATACCCTTAAAATATTTGCACACATTCAGGTCAATTTCAAATGTATAGGTTAGGAATCAGATTTTTCAACAGATAAGAATGTTCATGAGCACCATTATAAGAAAATATAAAATACATTAACAACTGATGTTTTTAAAGGTGTTGCAATAACTACCAATACAAAAAGGAAGCACATTAATATTTCATAGAAAGAAATTACAAAAGTATAACCACAAGAAAATATCTATAGTTTGATTATTTGTCTTCTCCCACCAGTAAATTATCTTATATCAAATAATATAAGCATTAACTTAATGTGTCATTTAACCAACATTGTGTTTAGCATAAAGAAATTACTTGGCAATGGTTTCAAAATGGATATACATTCAAAGCTCAAATCTTCGCAGATATATCTCTGTTAAGATAATAAATCAAGTCTCTCGGTTTTAGACACAGTGGCGCATCCAGAATATTGTCAAGGGGGGTGTTGCCTGAGGGTTGTTAGAGCCCTTCTACTAAAAAATTCAAATAAAATGTAACCTAATGGACGAAGAGAAACACTTTCACTAAGAAATTAAAACTTAAAATAACCTAATACTGACAAGTCAATGTGCCTCAAGGGACTTTGTTGGACTTCAACAATAAAAAGAATGACAGATATTTTCTTAAGTTATAGCTGTTTTGTAATAACATATGTGAAGCTTTTAATAAAAAAAACATGTACTTAGATTTTGTGATCAATATTTATTTTCAATTTTGCTGTAGAGTTTATTACTGTGATAACTTATATTTTCATTAGAAGGGTGCTTCAGCACCCACTTGGGTGTGCCACTGTTTGGGCATGGTCATCTTAACCACATGAAATTAATAAATTTATTAAGAACATGAAATTATACCACTGTATAATTCAGCATTATAAATAATCACACTTTCTAAACAAGTATATGAAAACAACCTTGATTACTCCTAAAATTCCCAAAGTATCTTCAATTAGCAAACAGAAATCAACAAATATGTTAGATAGCAATAAACATGAAAATATCATACTTCCACAATAGTATGATACTAATAAAATTTTGATAATCTTATCCCTGATTACCAGCTAAAACATTCTCTGCCCCTGTAATTGAGAATAACAAACACAATATACATTATTTTCATGTACTTCTTTTTTCCAAAACATAATTACAAACCAGATGAAGTGAATGATCAACATTATAATACTGCTTGAGCAGCAATCACACAACTACATCAGCATTCAAATAAATAATACAACTTTGGAAATAATAACATAACCAGCTTGAGATTCTTGGATTTCATGATATTTAACAAACAACAATAGACATTAGTTCAATGTAATAATGATCAATAACTGTTGTTTTGATCAACTGNTATTTTTTAAACTGTACCCGCAAACAAAATTAAAAAAAAAAAAAAAAAAAAAATCAATTTGTAGACACAGTTTTAAATATGTTATCAGTTAGACTGATTTTACATAATTTCCCCTGAACGTAATTCCAACCACCCCCATGATTCGGTTAAGGCCATTTCTTTTTAGCTTAAAAGATTATATTCTTTCTAAGAATACGGAAATATTTCTGAAGATTTATACTCTCCAATATAGGCACTATGTGAATTAAATCTAATTAATAATACTTTATTGTCAAAACTTTATGATATTTCTTGTTCACAGCTTCTAAAAACATACTGTCCTCTGCAATGAACTTATTAGTTCCATAGCAAAACTCTAATGGAAGTCACTGCAATCTATTTCTTATGGGTTTATCTTAAATAATCTTCTAAAATTCATTTCTAACATCTTCTACAACACAATTGATGATCGCAACATGTACATGTAAAAACACAGTTGTGGTAAAAAACTTCCAAATAGAATAAAAATTAACATACCAACGGTAATCACAGCAACAGAATTCAGATGTCTATGTTCATAACATCCACATTTCAACAATTTATTTTATTTATACATTAATTTTTTTGGCTAGAGGCTTGTCATAGCAGGCGGCCGTGCATAAGCCTTTGGAATGAATCCATATTTGCGAGTTTTTGGAGCATAAGCCCATAGCCATCCATCTACTGTTTGATTGTTGAGGTCAGCATAGATCCAGTCTCCTCTCCGGACGGATAGATCATCTGGAGCTTGTGCCTTTGAAAATAAAATAATTAAGAACATTTACTTCAAAATCTCCTCAGCTGGTAATGGAAAGAAGAAATAAATGCAAAATATTCAATTATTTTTTATTATATGGAGGTCTTTTTTATTTCATAGTAAAATTATTATTCAAATAGAAATAGTTCAACTTCATTTGCCAGTCATAATATATTTTAATGAAAATTTCCAACACCATCACTAGAATATAGCAGTCAAAGCACAGGAAACAATAAGCTCTTGGATCATTATTTTATTTCTATGCAAAGGTTTCTTACCTTGTAGTCATACAACATCACCAGCTCTGTGCCATGGTACCGCAAATCATCATTTGAGGGAGATGTCAGTAAATGTGCACTGCTGGGCGAAGCAAAATTATTGTTCACATTCTGACTGTTTGTTTGTGTTAAATGCCCTGAAATAAGAAGAGAAATCAGAAAAGAAATACATGCCACATTCCTAATTTTTTAGGATAATAGTCAACAACTAGCTATTTTCAGAAATAGTACTATTTTCTTTTGGTGAATGAAAATGACACATACAAAAATCATACAAATGAATATCCTGTATTCTTTAAAATGGAAACATTAACACACATTTTAATGGTACAGCTGTTACTTATAACACCATGAAAATATTCTCAAGTAAAAATAAACTTTGTTTTATGATCCTACAATAGGAATCATATAAGTTTTTAATGGACGATTTGATACATTTCTGCACAACTATATATTTAAACTTACATTAATAATCACCATTGTTTCTATAATTCACAGGGGAAAAAACAAAAACATTATAAACAACAAAAATCCTGTATTTTTGGTTTACACCACGTGCACTATACATTCATGTTCTGAGAGTGATTCCACATATATTTCATAGTGCAAATAAATATAACAATAATAATGAAAGTGGTAAACTAAAGACTTTATATACTAAAGACAAAAATGATCTTTGTAATATTATTAGCATATATTATTAGATATTAAATATAGTGAAATTTTATTTCATTAATTAAAAAGTTTGGATGAAAATAAAATAATAAAGTTTGTAAAAATGTTAATCATTAATCGTACTTAGCACACACACACACTTGTAACCTCATCTGGAAATAACAGCACATAATGCAAAAGTATGTTTCAGAGAACACATAGAGAAAATGATATATTTTTCATGTCATTAAAAACTAGCATAAGTCTTTTTTCTTTATAGTCGTCATAGTGATAAGTAATTCACCAAAAACAAGATAGTGAAATAATGCAACTGACACTGGATACTGTCATCCTATAGAGTTACCAATATACTTAATTCAAAAATGAAAACACAAAATGTCTTAAGTTAAAGTCATAGTTCTAGTAAAAATGTTAGTAAGTAGTTGACAGTTAGTTGTTAAACTTGACCGTAACTTTTATATTATGTACAAAAATCACATAACTTTATGATAATGATTTCTAGCTTAAACTGAGCAAAACATTTTACTCATTAGTAAGAAGGAAAAATATTAAGAGAGACCAAATGAACCAAATTGCCAGTAAATATTGATGTTACAATTTACTTCAGACTCCAAGTACAGTGGATAACAAAAACCTCTTCCCTAAGTTAAATGCTGGCAAAAGTAACGCTGGATATTCAAATGATGTATTTAAAAAGCTACATCTCCACCATGATGGTGCAGATAAGACTAATTTTCACATGCACAAATATCTTAACAGCATACACACAAAATCTTAACACCACTGAACATTTAAAATATAGGGTTAGAGTGGCAGTGTATTCTGTTCAGCACAACCAGAAAGACTTTGTGAACTTACAAATTGAATTACGTAAACTACTTCAGGAATTCACAGTGGAGTCACTACAATAAATTTAGTTTAAATTTCAATTCGTAATAAATTATTGCAATAAATTTTAAAAACAAATAGAACACAGTTAACTGTAAGATCAAGGTTCCTATAAGTTCCATAAACCTCTGTAATGATACTTCATTTTGACTATCTATAACAAGTTGTACATTTGCAACATATTTTACACAGCAAATATTTACTTATTTACAAAATCTTATTAAAAAAAGTATTTATCCATTTTAATTTTTGAAATAATTCCCAAGTTAAAAGTTAAAGTACTGTAATTCTAAAATAAATAAAACAACTAACCTTGGATAACATTTGCAGGATACACAAAACCACTGGGAACAAATCCCTCTTGTCCATCACTTCTGACAATCCAATACCAATCAGGATCTTCTCGATTCAACACTGTTACAAACTCACCTCTTTCCACACTAACATCATTTTCATCACGGGCAATAAACGTGTAGAGCACTATGTATCGGCCAGAAGGATCCTAGAAATAAAATATACTCTATAACACTATACAAACACTCAAATTGATCATAATCCTGTACAGCTTTTCAAAAAAAACAAACAAAAAAAAAACAATTTTTGGGTTTTCATAAAATAAAGTTATTTTACAAGAAGAAATCTTGATTATAAATCTAATTTGGTCTCAACCTTCCAAATTTAATTCATTGAAATTAAATTATTAAATTTATATGTATGCATGTTGAGATGATTTGTTGCAAAAAAAATTGTTAATGATGGTATCTATGGTGTTACTGGTTTGCAGTGCAATTGCACTGTAAGTCAAGTGACTATTGTTGAATTCGGCAGAAAGTTTCATAATCACATGACTTCCCCTCCTCTTTTATCCGGGCTTGGGACTGGCATTGACCAGGATGTTGTGAATTGAATAGAAGAAGACAAACAACTGTGCCTCCAAATCTAAAATGCACTGAATGTGACTTTGAAGCCAAGTCCGGATCTGGTCTAAACAGTCATGTGCGACACAGACATCCAGAAGTTCAAGACAACAGCATCAGACCAGTCAGAATAGATCCAAGAATCAGGTAGCAACTTTCCCAAACTCTGCGAGCAACTCCCATACATCCATCACTGACATCGCAACCTACACTTTCAATGAGTCAATGGATGTGTACCAGATGCGGAAAAAGCTGCAAATCTAAAGCAGGCCTGGCCAGTCATACCCAAAGTGACAAATGCATGGATACAAGATGATGAGGAAGCATCGATGTTAATGGAATTCCTGAATTATGTATGTATTCCAGATAAAATTTTACAAGATACAGAGTAGTGTATCTAAACCTGCATAAGAAATTCGTGCGCAGGTCTGGTAGAACATTATCAAAATTTAACAGTATATAGTACATACAAAGAAAATACTTAAAAATAAAGCTAATTAGACATATAAAAGGAAAGAAAATTAAGATTGTAAAAATTATTAAAAAATTGATAATATTACCTTTTATCATTTAACCATTTTTAAATATTTTTTCTAATTATATAATATTTGGAAAACATATTCTTTAGAATATTAGGGAGACTATTGAAGGCGATGATGACTTGGTAGGAAAATACTTTTTTGCCCACTTCAAGCCTGCAACGAGGCAAAGCTATACTTTTATTCCTAGTAACACTGGTAGAGGATAAAAAGTTATTTCTTAGCTTAACTGTAACAGAAGAGTAAGGAGTCAAGTTTGAAAACCTGGATCAAAGAAAGGGTAGAGTCTCTCAGAGATACTACTTGCATTAAATTGAGAATTTCCAATAATGATTCTTAGAATCTTGTTTTGCAGTTTAGTCAGTTTTACCAGTCCCATATTACAAGATCCACCCCACGCTATGATACCATAGGTAGCAATACTATAAAAATTATCATAAACCATCATCAGTGTACTAAGAATCTTTTTCAATCTGTAAAATACATATAATAAATGTCTAGTTCTGTTAATAATACTATTAATTTGAAAGTCCCATTTTAAATTTTCTTCAATTAGTATTCCTAAATATCGAGTAAATTCAACTCTATTTAAAGGAACAGTTGATTGAAATGTTCAATTTGTGCATAATACTATCACTATAGCTAGCAAATATATACACACACATTTTGGTAGAGTACATCCACCAATATGTCACACTCAAGAGTTGTGTTAATTTGAGGTTCAATATTATTCCAACTATCTTCAGTTTATATTATGTTTAACTAAGAAATTATTAAGTCTATTACATAATATTTTTTCCTAAAACCTTACTTATATTAGATATGAGAGAAATGGGTCTATAATTGTTCATATCTAGCTTAGAATGAGATTTGTATACAGGGACCACTTCTGCTTTTTTAAAATGATCAGGGCAGATGCCAGTCGAAAAGATTTGGTTAATTATATGTACAATAGGAATACTAATGGAATTTCTTATACACTTATGCCATCAATTCCACAGGTTTTATTGCCCAAATTTTCAATGGTCTTTATGACAATGATCTCTGTGATCTCTGGGAAAAGGCAAAAAGAACTTGAGTTAATAGGGATTTAACAAAGATTGTGTATTGTTTCAGGAGTGACCAATCCCTTTGCAATTCTGTGTCCAACACTGCTAAAATGTTCATTAAAAAGATTAGATATTAATTTTTTATCAGCAATAGTACTTCCATTAACTTGAAGTTAATTAATAACAATTTTTCCTTGCTTTTACTGTTAATTTTTTCATTAACATAATCCCATATTTTTTTAGAATCAGAATTTTGTAGTTTTTTCTAATAATATTTATTTTTGGCTCCATTTAATAATTTCTTTGGCAATTTTGAATAAGTATCAAATCTATATTTATATTCAGGTATATCAGGATGTTGTTTCCAGGCTTTATACAATTTGTCATTAGTATTGCAGGAACATATTAGACTGTAGGTAATCCAATCTTTACATGATTTGCTTACCGATCCATTTCCTTTTCAGAACGAGTAATCAAAGCTTTAAGCATACTTATAAAATACTCAGTAGCTTGATTAGGGTCAGCAGTGTTAGTTACTATATGCCAGTCCTCCAAAGCACTGAGTTCATCTAGTTTCTTATAGTTTAATTTTTTACAGGTATTTTTCCTCAATTCTTAGTAATTGAGGTACCAAAATTCACAATAACAGGCAAGTGGTCATTCAATTGGTACAATAACCTGCATACCCTAACATCAGCAGTAGTTTTATTGTAAACATGATTAATGTAAGTACCAATATCAGGAAAAGTTGGATTATTGGGTCTAGTAACTGTAATTATATGAGACCTGTATCCTTTTTCTAAGTAATTATTGCATTACTCATCACTCACACTATTGATTTTAAGTATATCAATATTTACATCTCCTAGAATCATATAGTTTTTGAATTTCTTATTGGCAATCAGAAAATTATTAAGATCAACAATAAAATTGATACCTGCATAATCATGACAATGATAAATGCTTGAAATTTTTATGTGCTTAACAGAATTAGTATTTATAATTATAGAAATCACTTTCAGGTTGTTAAAAGATTTGATTACACTTATTACATGGAAAGTTTTCTTAACGAAAATAACAATGCCATCTGCCTTATTTGTTGTACTGTTGTTGCTATGATAGATGTAGCCTGGAATATTTACAAATCGTGGACCATGCAGCAGCCAAGCTTCTGAACACACAATCACATCAGGTTTCCTATGTAATTTTTTGAGTAAAAGTTCAAGAAGTGTTATGTTACATGTGATTAGTACAATCTCAAGTCAAAAAATACCACAACAGGATGCAGGTGGATTAGTGAAGTCAGAGAGGATTTGAAGGAAATTGACCTAACACCAGAAGACACCATAGATAAGAATAAATAAAAAAAAACAAATCAAGAATATCCGCTTCACACTCACAAGAAACAAAGTCACAAACCAAATATTTTCAACACAAGAAAGACCTCAAAGATCAGAGCATGTGAAAAAGTATTGGGAGGACCGCAAGGCCCAAACAGAACCTTCAAAGAAGACTAGATAATGGACTGACTAAAGTGATCCTATGTGGTCAAAAAGAAGTTACATGTAATACTTCTAATATTTAAATGTAGAATGGAAATACTAATTAATAATAAATTTGTTGTTAACAAGATCAATGTCAGCACTAAAAACATTTAAATTATTTGTTGCAAGATCCAGGTTCATTATAGTAGTGAGTAAATGGTCTTAGATCTCACTTTGTTCACTTGTAACTTGAAATATTCAGTCAGAAGTTTCATAGGTGTAGCAGTAAACATTGAAATTTTTCCTTGCAGATGGTTCACTGTAACACAATTTATGCATTTCTTTTCACTGCTATCAGAAGCTCGAGTATCATAATTCCCAGCACATTTTGAGCATGATTTACTTATAGAACATTGTTTAGCGCTATGCCAATACAGGGAAAACAATGTCTAAGGTTAATTTCAAAAACTTTGCAGGATTTGAAACCAATAGCAATCTCATTAATTCATGAAAAGTTTTAGGATCCACTTCAATATATACTGCAAACGTAGTATAGTATTTATTGGTACGTTTGTTTTTCCAAGTTACCTCCTTTACATGTTGCACTAGAATCTTGGGATTCTGAAGATAATTTTGAGACACTATTATGCTGGCTAGCTTCTAAGGATTATATTTTTGAGAAATATTAATTATCTTGAGACGACGATTTAATAATTTTTCTTTTTCTACTTTTAGTTCATCTCCAAATCTTCTGTTGTAGTTTAATATTTTCACTATTGTTATTACAACACAGTTTTACAGCACCTTTATTTTTAATTGTTTTGAATTGTCAAAAACCAATCCCAATAAGGGCAGGATCAAGTAATTTAATTTTTGCTACAATCTGTTCTTGTCATTTTGGTAGTACTTTTTACCATCATTGTCAACTAAAGAGTTCTTAGGAGCTGAAGGTTTATCACTAGTTAATATCTGAGCTAATGACGTTTCAGAGAAGTTTTGTGATTCACTGAGATTTTTTACCTTGAATTCCAATAAGTTGACATTACCTTGTTTAAGTTCTCCAATAATATCTTTTCCTTCCAAACATATATATTCCAAATTATATTTATCCATTAGTGAATCATATTTCTCAGCTAAATCAGCTTCTTCTCCATCACGCTGATGAGGATAAGGATCAACAATATTCCTATCTGTTCCGCAACCAAATTTTTCAGCTCATGGATCTCAGTAGTTAAGGTATTTTTCTCATTTCTGAGCTTCTCATTTTCATTCTGGGTCAGCTTTAGTAGACATTTGAGATTATTAATACTTTTTTCCTTTTCAATCTGCTTCTGTGTCATGGGTATTAAGGTTAGGTCGATGTCAACACAACAAATTATAGTCATCATATCAATTAGTATATATTTCTAGGGCTAGGGGTATTCTCATTTCATTCTGTTCTTATTTCTTCCATTTACTATCAGCAGACTTGCCCTGCCTATCCCTTGCCAGGGTTATGGCAAAGACCTCAATGACAGCAAAGGCAGAGAAGATGGACTTTGGTACGGCGGAGTTGGCAAAGGGGGCAACCTATTGTCCAAGGTCAAGTGGGCAAAGGGCATGATGGTTTCACTTGTTAGTGGTGGTACATCAAAAGTGTCTGTTCTGCATGTTAGTGGCAGTTGATTTAATAAACTCCTTGCTGATTTAAGCTTGCTCCACTTAATGTTTACTACCTTCAGAAGTCAAACATGGAAAGGTCTTTTAGGAAAAGAATTCCACCGTCCCATCTAAAAACAGAGCAGGAGAAGGCTACATAAGATTCGGTGGGTAGCCAGTAGTTACAGTAAATGTAAAAATAGAAGTTTCTATACTTGCTTTTAAAGCCATCTCACCAGTAATAGCAACTTTGACCTTTAAAACTACAAAATTGATACCATCATAAACACTCATGCCTCTACTAATGAATTTTTTTTTAAAACAAAGACCAGGGAAGAAGTGGAAAAGTTTTGGGATCTCCTCAAGCAGACAATAATACAATTCAATAAAAACAACATTAAGATCTTATTAGGAGACTTTAATGCCCAACTGGGTAAATAAATACAGAGATATAATTGGGAATTGAGAACCACAGAAAAATACAAACCGTAATGGCCAGATTTGTCAAACTTCATCTCCAAATCCACATACTTTAAAAGGAGATCAAACAAACTTAAAACTTGAAAGCATCCTCACTGGAAGAAAGGGGAATGGCAGCTGGATCATGTATGTATGGACCAATAGCTTCACAGAGAAATCCACAATGTTTAAGAACTAAGAGGAATAGATACGGATTCAGATCACTATTTAGTCAAAATAAAAATTAAATTCACACCACTAAAGAAAAAGAAGTTAAAAACCAACAAATAAAAGAGGAACAATGACCCATATCAGTTAATCACGAATGAAAAATATAAAGAAATCACACAAACCATAAAATTAACAGATAATTTAGAAGAACTGATACCAATTCTTAAACAACAAGCTGAAAACTTGGCAACTATAAATCCATGAAAGAGACATGGCTGGTGAACTTCAGAATGTGCTAAAATACATGAAGAAAGGCACCAAGAATGGTTAAAATTTCAAACCCACAAAACTGAAGAAAATGCCATCAACCTCAAAACATCAGAAAAAAATTAACTCAAATTACAAGGAAAATTCAGAGGCAACCTCAGAAAGACGTAATCAACTCAGTAGAAAAAAATAACTACCACAAGACCAATTCTACAGACTATACAAAATCTTTGGAAGACAACTAATACAGTCCCCCTATGTTAATTCTGAGAAATGAGGATGAAAAGTTGTGCATAATAACAAAGAGAATGATGAAATCATGGCAGAGGCATTCAATAAACTTTTGAACTGTGAAGAATNTATACAAAATCTTTGGAAGACAACTAATACAGTCCCCCTATGTTAATTCTGAGAAATGAGGATGAAAAGTTGTGCATAATAACAAAGAAAATGATGAAATCATGGCAGAGGCATTCAATAAACTTTTGAACTGTGAAGAACCTCAGAAACTGTTTAAAATTAACACAAATAACCCAATAAAGATGAAACCTGAAAACATAAACCCCCCAACTGCACCAGAGGTGGAAGCAGCACTCAAGGAGTTGAAAAACTACAAAGCATGTGGAGAAGACCAGGTTATCACAGAAGTGTAGAAATATGCTGGCAGTACAGTTCGGACCACCTTATGCATCAATCAAAAATTTGGATAATGGAAGCATGCCTCAAACATTGGACCACAGCTGTAATCCACCCACTCCACAAAAAAGGACATCTCTCTTAGACAATACGTACAAAATTTTCTCCAAAACCCTGTATGGTAGAATTAAAAAAGAGTGAGAACTAGGCGAATACCAAGGAGGCTTCAGACCGTGGACAAGCTGTACAGAACAGATTATCACTTTGAAATTAGTTATGGCATACTTCAGGAAATGAAACAAGTCTCTTGCAATAACCTTTGTAGACTTCAAGAAAGCATAAGACTGTATCCATAGACCTCCAATGTTAAAAATTTAAAGAAATTTTGGACTCCACCCGTAGTTATTCAAAATGATAGAGCTCACCTTAACCAACACACAATCTAAAGTCAAGTTCAGAGGGGAATTTTCTGAACCATTCCTAATAAAACAGGTTTAAGACAGGGAGATAAAAATCGGGATTTCTGGACACAATCGGTATAGTGAGCGAGGAGCATTTAGGCACAGGGCCTCAGTGGCCCTGATTTCAGCATACCTTTATTTGTCCTATTCAGTTAAGTTCAACACAGTGTGTAGAATCCTACATGTCCATTACTTCTGCGGAAAGTAGACACCTTTTTCCTGGTATTTTCTAAAATTCATATTCACTAGATTCAATAATTATTTACATGGATGATACCTAATTATTTAGAAGCCTCTTATTTAAATTGTTTGGAAACTTGTTATTCTTGAAGTTTTGTATTTTAAATCTGTTGTATTGACTAGCTATGTCCTAAATGGGATTAACTTAAACACACTCTGTCCATCTTAGACCACTGACAACAGTAGCATCTTCACTTCCACGATCCCACTGAGTGGTAGTGTGGGTTCAAACTCTGCGCAGCTGAATTAGGTGAGGTTTTCAGCTGGAGTTTCCCTCACCTATTCCAGACAAATATCGGTTCGGTACTACAAGTTCCCTGGCAACCCACCATCTCACATTCCCAATTCCCTCTCCCTACTCCAACGGTTAGGTGGAAGAGCAGGCCATTTGGCTTGAACTTTGCCAAAAGACATACAATAAATAAATAATAATAAATCTTACTGCTCAATATGCTAACCAATGCTGTAATATGTAGAACATACCTTAAAAAAGGGATGGACATCAGGTTGTGATGATGATACACTATGAAGTGATGCTTGAGAACTAGTAATATTTAGCTGCTGAGTAGCAGCAGTTGATTTCTTATTGCCATAACTTTCACAATCTGAAACGTCACCAGCTGAAAAATGAAGAAACGTAAATCAAAATTAAGAGATTTTGTCACAAAATTGTGTAAAAATTTTACAAGTTTGATGTAGTTATAAAGATAAACTCTTATTAATTGATACATTTCACAAATTTATAATTATTGTTGCACTATCATTTATTCTGAAAAATTAATATTAATGAGACAAACATTTAGTGCACACTTCTAACGGAGTTAAGTAACATTTAAGCAAGGGACATTAACTGAAAAATACTTTGAGAATTTACAATCGAATTACCACAGAAAAGTTTTAAGCGAGTGTGTTCAGTAACAAACTCCACTTGCTCAACAAGTCCTAAGTTCGGAGTAAGAGTTCTTAAAACACCTCCTGAACCAAATATATATCAAATGTTCAGTCCAACAAACTCAAACAAATTTTTTTTTATCTTAGTCCATATGTTTATCTCAATGTATAAATAACTCTCATCAAATCTCAAAGTGTGTTAAGAGTCAACAATGGTTTACAAAAATGACAGTATAGACAGAAATAAATAATCTATAAATGTTGTATGAGTTATGTTTTACTTAGCAAAAAGCATGAGTGGAGAGTGTGACTGTCATAACTCTAACAAGATTTAAAATAAATTAAAATTATTGAGGTATTTTCATGTCATGAATAATCATGTTTGTTAGGGTTCTGTCAATTACAGTTTAGAGATACACTTCAGCACCAAGAAATAAAAACCCAATGAATGAAAGAACTTACTAATAAATAACCAAGCAGCCATCTGAAAGGGTATGAGTTCTTCAAAGGTTACAGAATTTGAAATTTTCACAGGAATGACTCAAAATTTGATAACATGATAACAAATGATGAGACACCAAAATAAGTGTTTCAATAAAGTTACAGAAGCTTCAAAATAAGACAAATTATCACAGAATAATCAAGAATTTTCATTCTAATATTATGAATGGTAGCATTCACTAGGGTTCATGCAAAGGCAGGCACTTTTACTCTAGATTAAAAAGTGATAAAAGTAAGAAAGTTTCAACCCCAAATAAAAATAAAAAATTTATGATAAATGTTGTAAATGTATGTGACAAATTTGGCAAACTATAAACAATCTTGGAAAACTATAACTTAAAACAAGGGCATCATAAAAGAAACTTCCTCTCTACATCAATATTGTTTCAGTATTTAAAAAAAAAAAAAAAGGACAGTACATCCCCACTGAAAATACTCAATATACATTTCTAATGCTGTGGTATTCATAAAGAGTATTTAGCACTGCATTCAGAGTAATTACAATGAGTAAAATGCAAAGAATGCTCATTGTGGAGACTTATAGTTCTAGTCTGCCAAAATCATTTTGAGAAAGATTTTGTTCAAAATGCATAAAAATGACAAGATTTGGGTCATTATAAAAATTTTGTGAATAGAGGCAGTAAATGGTGCTGAAAAGTGTTTTCAAGCACCTTGACTTAAATGTTATATACCTATGAATCAGTATATTTATATTTACTCTTTACATTAAAAACAAAAAATATAGACAAATTTTAAAAAGCAATGGAGGCAATAATGTCATAAAACATCAAGGGTGTGGCATGAACATTTAAAAATTTTCAGCAATTTTTCAAATTAAGGTTATGCATTGCATCTGTGTGTATAATTAATAAATATTGGTCATGGTCAAGAATGTCGGGTTATAGAATGCTGCACAACAGTAAAACCTCTTAAGTGAATTTAATTTTTCTTCAATGTTTCCAAAATGAGATTATCTCTCAAAAGACACATATTTACCAATATGCAAAACTTACAAGTCAATCAACAAAGATATCTCACAGGATTAAACACACACTTCCTTTCTCTGATTGTCTTAATACATTATACACGGAAAATAAAATTTAGTGTGATATTATAGACAATCAATTATTAATGTTAGTGTACTTTGTTCACTAACAATCACTTCATTATCAATGTCAATATCAATTTTACTTATATGTTATCTTGAATTGGATGGACGACGACGTTTCAAGGTCCAGATACGACATCCTCTTCAGGTCTAAGTTTCTCTATAAAGACATATCTCTTATTTTTATACATCACATAATTTAAACTATAATGTTAGTCATTAATTAAATACATTAAAAATATATACAAAACGTATCAAATACTCACAGTTTATTATGCTAGTAAAAGGTTTTCGTGAGAACACATCGTCAGTACTTTAAAATATCAGTTGTCTTGATAAAGAAACTTAGACCTGAAGAGGAGGTCGTATCTGAACCTTGAAACGTCGTCATCCATCAAATTCAAGATAACATATAATGTGTACAAATTGATATTCACATTTATCATTCCACTGCACCATTAATTATTACACAGGACACAAAAAATTAAATTGACTGCAGTTAGTTAGATATATCAAAGCAAAAACAATGGGAATAAATATAAGAATGCAGATGAAAGAAATGAAAACTACACTAAAAACAGTAATCTATGAAGCAAACTACTATGTTATAAAAAATAAAATAATGAATTATTATTTTACAGTTTTAAACAGGGTTTCTCCAAGAAATCTCTTTTCAAGCTTTTTAAAATTTAAAATAATTTCTTGGAGAAGCGCCTGCAGCGACACATACTAAGATGCGACAAGTTTCATCCATGTTCTAAAACTTTCAGATTAGTAAGGGACTAGAAAAAACATTACAGAAATAGGCTATGTTCCAACAATGTGAAAGACAGTATACTTTGGACTTTCCTTTACCAAAACTTTTCACCTGTGTATTCATATTTACTATGACTTTACAGGAAAGTCTACTTGTACATAAGAATATAGTTATAAGAAATAAGCCATCCCTTTAAGTGAGTTTGAATGGGCTGTCTCCCAGATGAACTTGGTTGTTACATCCCTTAGATAATCCATGAAAACCCAAACAAACCCAGAACATTTGTTGACAAGGATTCTTAAATGGTCCCTGTTAGTGATTATATAGTCTTCAAAAATGTAAATACTTGTGGATTCTACTGGGGCAGCATTCAACAGTTGTTACTCAGAGCAAGGAGATAATAGATAAACACAAAAATGTTAAGAAATTGTAGAATATACTTTGAAACTCATTTATTAAAAGAAAAACATGTTTGTTCTTTTCAAAGTTTAAAGTTACTTGTAATTACACCAAAGGAATTTCATTTGTTTTATTCAGTCATTTAATCATTATTAAATAATGTGATAAAAGGGTCACTCTTTTATTTATACTCATTATTAAAACATGTGATTATTCAAACTTACTTCTTGTACAGAGCTTTTAAACAATTCGCCCAATTCAGAAATCTTAAATACCATTCTGTAATGGATGTTTCCTGATGGATGTGCACACTGGTATCTGATATTTTAGAAACTAAGCCTTAGATTTAAATAAAAAGTTCTCAGACATATTTAGAAATTACCTCCAGTTCGGCTGTCCTGGGCATCTGATTCACCTACACCAGCTTCTCCACCACTTAATCCTGAAGAAGTTACGGCAACAGCAACTGACGTAGAAGTTGCACTAGATGTAGTAGGTACAGATGGCAGCACAGAAGCATTATTTCCACAATTTGAGTTTCTCTGCTCCCTGGGAAGTTTCTTCTTAACATTACTGAGAGCTAATTCCCCTAAATGTGAATTGTATGGAGTGCAATAGGAATGTGGAATAAAACCTTCTTGCCTGCTATCAGCAGCTATTACATATACCCAATCGTTTTCTCGATACAGTATATTAACAACCTAAAAACAATCAAGGCAAGACCAGTGAATATTTGACTCAATAATTCTAAATTTTACAAATCTGATCCCTTTTGAACATAAAACACACCTGTCCTCTTTTCACCTCCAATTCATCATCAACACAAGGAGTAAAATCATGCAAAACCACCATTTTACTATCAGGAGCAAGACCATTCTCTTTCTCTATACCAACTCGCACAAGTGTTTCAATTGATGCACTACCAGTAATACGACCCATTCCAGGAGCTCGGACTAAATCTTTATCCACATCTCCAGTATCTGAAACAGAAAGGTAATTTAAGATATGTTTCAACAACCCACTAAATACTCCATAACAAAACAATTCACAAAACACAAAATATCGTAGAAAAGCACAACAAACCAAAGATTTCTAATCACATTTATAAATGAACTCAATTGTTGTTTTAATTTAAGCAGATAAAAAATATAATAAATAACAAATCTCTAACAAGAACAAAATGAAAAAAAGGGACTTTTACACAGTACTTAGTTTTCTTACAAGTCAACAAAAAAAAGGTTATCAGTATAATATTCCTATAATTAAGGCCCCTTACTTTTCTTCTTCTTTCCTCTCCGAATTCTTACAGGACAAAGAAAAGCCATAACGAAAATACATTATTTACATTCACTTTCGGCCATTACCCTTACAGGCCTTACAGTAAATCCTTGAATCGATACTATCGAAATCCTATCGAATAGTACTATCGACATATTCCATCAAATCGTTCATTAGTTCGATCAAAAATCGAGGAACGAAAGGTCGATCTACAATTCCTGTGTGGCGCTGCATTTTCTACCTCGCATTTTGATTTAAAAGAGTGGCGGCACTAACGACACAGCAACACGCAGCAATTTGATCAAAGTTAGGTGCGCACGGGTGCGCATAGGCTGCGAACAAGCTAGCGGGCGACAATTACATCCGATTACATCTGAAGAACGGATATTTTCGTCCACCACTCGTAACAAAATTGTGAAGTATATGGTCAGTATAGTTCATCTTTGTGATAGATTAGTGTTATTCATTATTATGGAGGGAATGCATTTAATATACCATCTGTAGTTTCAGAAGTTATTGTATGGAACTTTTTCCAGGTCTTGTATGCTACTAATTTAGGCGAACGTTTCTAAACTTAGCTATGGAGGAATCTGAAACCGTTCCTTTGAAAAACATTAGCAATTCAATTATTGTCAGGGAAAGTGCGAGGAAGTTGATTGCCAAAGCGGAGTATGATACGCGTGGAATTTCTTTTGCGGGCGCCAAAATCGTTCAGAAGTCTGAACATTCATCTGTGATTTCTACTGAACACAATGAATCTGTTGTGAGCAATCGCAACGAAAATGATGATTATTCTTCGGCGAGTCAGACGTTTAAAAGTCATCAGATGGGTGTTTCTATCAAAGGGGATAGCTTCAACAATGGAACGAATTCAGCTAATAAGGAGAAATACCGTGAACATTGTGCCCACGTTCCTTTGAATAAGTTTGAAGAATCAAAAAGTTTGAGGGCAGATTTCCCTGCTTCCAGTAAATTTAATATCCATGTTGAGAAAGGGCACGGTGATAATGTTGATAATGAACCGTTTGCTGACACTTCATCCATTCCAGTTCCTTCAGATAGTCAATGTGGGGTTTCTAATAGTTCCAGTGATTCTGTGGACAACTTAGCTTCTACAGATGCAAATTTAGAAGTATCAGAATCCCTTGAGAAAGATTTGCCTGTTGGTCCTGAAAATAGGGGTCAGGAGTGTGAGGAAAGCCATTTGGTGGAGACTCCTCACTCTTTACAGTATGTTCCAACTTCAACGAGCCAACAAGTTTTATTTGCTGGAACAGTTTCTGCGAATAAAGAGAAGAAACGAGAACAGTGTGACCACAGAACTGTGGATAAAGTTGAAGAATCAAAAAGTTTCAGAGCAGATCTCTCTGTTTCAAGTAAATTTTGTGATCTTGTGAAGAATGAGCACTGTGATGTTAAAGTAAGTGATAAACCGGTTGCTGACAGTTCTTCTCTTGTGGGAATACAAAGTGCAATATCTAATAATTCCCCTGATTCTTCGGAGAACTTGGCTTCTACAAATGCAAATGTAGTAGTATCACAATCTTCTATCCTGAAAAATTTGCCTATTAGTCCTGTACATGACCAAATATGTGAGGAAAGCTGTATAGTTGATACTCCTCTTACTTCAACACCTCATTACATCAATCCTGTTTTTAAAAGATGTAAAAAATCTATCTCTGAGAAAATTAATGAAATTTTGGTGGAAAATGATGATAAGAATAGTTTGGAAGAAATAACAAATCACATTCCTTGTGAGAAGGCTGATGACATCTGTGTTGATGGGAATGAATCAAAGTTGGAATCCCCTGTGGAAAAAAAAGCGTTATGGTCAAATGCCAATGTGAGGAACTTCTCTTCTCCTTCTGCAAGAGAAGATGTTTCAAGCAATTTCTTTTCTCCTCCTACAAAGATAAGCCGCAATTTCTTTTCTCCTCCTACAAAGAATGTTACAAATGTAATTAGCCGCAATTTCTTTTCTCCGCCTACAAAAGTACATGTTGCAAGTAAAGTTGATGACTTACAAATTGTTTATGAAAAAGTTGGAGATAATTCATCAAATCTCCCTGAAGAAGATTTAGAATATCAAATACACAAACTAAAAGAGAGAGTATCCAAAGAAGAGAGGAAACATTCCCCTGTAAAGAGTGTTATAAAAACAACACAAAAACTACAACCGAAAGACACTAAATGCAAGGATGGAATTAAAAAATACCTAGGAAAAACAACAAAACAAAAACTAATATCAAAGGAGAATATTCCTAAGGAAGAGAGTAAAAAATCAAAAGAGAGTGCCATGAGTGTATGCTTTGTTAGTGATGATCCCTGTGAAAATGATGACAATAACAATCCTGAGTGGTTGGCCTTGAAGAAATTAGAAACTGATGAAGCAAGATACAAAGCAGTTAGAAAGAGGTGGAAAAATTTAACAATTCCTGATCCCAACAAAAATTTAACATACATTCAAATCAAATCATGTTTTAAACGCCCCTCTGCTGGAGAAAATGTTGAAGTTAGAAAGATTTCTCACAAACGTGCGTTCTCTTGTGAGCCTTCAACGTCGATGGAAGACCTACCTCCTGCAAAGAGATCAAGGACAAGATCATGCACTACATCATATGACCAAAAACTTCAAGACCATCGGAGGAATATGGAGGAGAAGGAAAGAGATCTTCTTGCAGACAAAGAGAGATCATTGTGGGAAATAAAAAGTCGATTTAACAAAGCCAGAAATCACCTCTTCGATAGTGGCTTGCAGTTTCTGAACTACCATGAATGTGAAATTAGACTCTCTCTACTGCGGAGCCAACAAAGACAGGTATGTGTGAAATAAGCTGACAGTGCTTATGCATAATTGTAAGTACATTCTCAAACCACCATGTTGAAAAGAGAGTTTATCCAATTTCAATGAAGAGATTAATAACACAAAAACCAAAGGTTTATTGTATTTAAACTATTGTATCAAGTTATCTTGAAAAATCATTAAAAAGTTCTTTCTTTGCTTAGACAAATATCAATTACTTGCTTTTACTAACAAACATTTCATTTATAAAGTGCAGTACAATAATTTGAAAGATATAAATTTTGTACAGGTTTAATTTAGATTTAATTTAGAATAAAGAAGTTAGTTTTCATTCAATTTGTATTACAAATTTCTTGATACTTGGGAAATTTTGAGAACTATACTATACAAGTCTTGACTGTTTGGAAACTTCAAATTGAGAAAAGCTTGCGCAGTCAGTTCATTAATAAGGAACATAGTATAAGAACATTTACCATTATAGAATATTTTCCTTGGAAGGGACAAAAGCACTATTTTATAAAACGTTTTGAAACATTTTGGCTCTAGAAAGAGAGGACAAATTTTGTCTCTGAAAAACATCATCATTTTCTTATTATACTATAAGCTGTGACTGTTACAGAAGCTGAGGTTTTATTCAATTTATTCTGAAGTAATTCTGGGTAGATTTACTTGGGTTGTATGTACTTATTTTTTCAGAGTTATTCACATATGGTTCCAATGAGAAAACTTTATTAAATCATTTAATATTTAATGAATCCTTGTGTTTGTAAAATTAATACAATTTTTTTAAATACAGGCTATGGAGGAGATTTATAGGAAGTATTTGAATGCCAAGATGGAACTTGAAAACGAGGGGCATAAGAAGTCTAAAATCTTCAATGCTGCTTTGGAAGAGGTCAAAGCATTTCATAACTTTTATAGTAATCTGGATGATAAGGTCGACGACTGTTATTTCTTAACTGAACCGGAACTTGATGATGTTCAGGATACGAATAGATTGTATCAGAATTTTTTTTCATTTTATTCATGTTGAGTAGTTTTTCTTTCATTTTTTAATGTTTAGCATTTTCTACTGTTTACTTATTTTTTAATATCACAACATTTATTTCATCACTTGTTTATCACACACTTGTTTTATTATTGATACTCTAGTTTATTTTATTTGTTTGGTTGAAGACAAATATTTCTTTATGCTTTACTTAATTGAAGTTATGTAACAATTTGTATCACATTGAAGCTTTCAACTATTCAGGTGAATCATGCATACCTAAACTATATTTTACTGTGGAGAATGTTTTTGGTAGAACTTTGATTTCTTATGCTTAAGTTTGCAAACGTAAAACAGTTTGGTTATGATCATGTATTATTGTTTGCTAATGGATCTCATGTATAGCAAAATACATATTAACTCCTTGAATGTAGCAAACAGAAGTATTATATCTATCTGTTTTTATATTTAGATAAGTTTATCATCATGTATTTGCTATGGTGCAATATTAAGTTAGTTGTATTTTGTAGTTATCTTTTGTTCCAAAGAATTTTGTACAAAATTTTGTAAAAATATTTCAGTTAATAAAAAGTAATAATAATATTTTTTTGTCAGTGTTTTGTTCCAATGAAGTGTTGAGAGTGAAAATCAATGTACGTAAGTTAGAAATATGGAATACTTTTGCAGCAAACTGAAAAAAAATTCAAACATTGCAACACGAGAAATAAATAAAATAAATGAAGGTTTTCATAAGACGGTGAAAGATTACTATCTGAACTCATGGGTCATATTTTATCACATTAGTGACCTGTCTTGGTTTTGCAAAGGGTTCCTGTTTAACTCCTCATTATAATTTAAGACAGCTATGTATCTTTTATGATAATTTTGATCTCTTTTGAATTAGAATACTCTTTATATGAGTGGGTGCCTGCGTGTTTCCCGAAGTCGCAAGATCCTCCTCCCAGGAGTTATGTGACATTTCCTTCTGTAGAAATGTAATAGATACTTTTTTACTTCAAAACTTTCTTCTCTACAATATTATGATTGTGTGCCTTGCATGTATGTCTTATCATCAAACTGAGGGGAGGGATACTTCCTCTACCCAAATATTATGATTTACAAATGGTTTTTATATTTGTTAAGAGCACAAAACAAAGAACTAATTACATTTTATAAGAATTTACTTTTTTACACATAAATTACTGCCTTTAGTTGAGGTATTTTATTTAGCTCCTCTTAATACAAGGTAATTTATGTAGGATGTATGGTGCTTTGTCATTAAACAATACTTTATTCACTATTCCAATTGTTAAATGTACATTTTTTGTTTATTTCCAATTCATATATAACTAATTGATTACCCGGCGTTGCTTGGGATTTTTGTGATACCAATCTTTTAGTCAGGAAGAAATAAAATTATCTACCGTGTAAGAGCAATATAAATTTACTAACAGTTTCTCAAAATCATATGTATCCCGACTTTTCTTGAAA
This sequence comes from Laupala kohalensis, assembly GCA_002313205.1. NCBI lineage: Eukaryota > Metazoa > Arthropoda > Insecta > Orthoptera > Trigonidiidae > Laupala > Laupala kohalensis. Next base: position 113,796 of record NNCF01126235.1, on the reverse strand, counting down.
TCATTACATTCAAATTGAATGCAAAACGTAATTGTACACACATTTTGTGTTTCACCTCTCACGCCGGTCGAATTTTAAATTCTGAAGCAAGAGAAAGTGGCAGCGCGGCCGCAAAATTTTCATAGAAACGCATGGAAAATATATAATCATCCAATTGTACATTTTGTAGCTTTGTGTGAAGCACTAAACAAAGAACCCGTTAAATTAAATGATGATTGTTTTTTTCGTACATAAATGACTCTCTAACACTTCTATTTTTAATTACTTTTTTCGATCATTTAGATTTACCTTTGTGTACAGAAATGCTGTTTTGTAGAACTCTTTGACGTGAACAATATTGCCATTCATGGTTGTGCGTATCTCTGACCGATTAGACAGCGTAAACTAATATACCTAGATAAGTACTTTTTCCCGATTTCATCGTGTATCATCATAAATCATTTTCTTTCTTTCTTTTCACACGCTAAAAATAGTTTACGTGTTCAGGTAGAACTTTTAGCTATCTCCTTGCCAAATTTCATCACTGACTGGTTTATTCGTGAAAAGGTAGCAAACAGTCGGACACTTTCGCATTTATATATTTTTGTATGGATTTCTTAAATAATACTATCTTGTTGCCTAGGTTTGCATTCTTCCACTGACCATCATGCATTTTCTACTGGTGGAAACGTTGCAGTAAAGGTAAAATTGCAAAATATTCTATTTCTATCATTTTATTATTATTTAACATCATAACCCTTCATTTTCATCCGGGGGTGCGCTACCGTGTCGCGTTCGATGTATAACAAATTCGACGTATGATCCAAACTATTTGTCCAAAAGATGCTATTTTAAAACTATCTTTGTGAATTGTACAAAACAAAGAATCCATTCAGTTTGATGAGGGTGCAGTTTCTTACCTAAATTACTATTTAGTTAAAGCATTTTAAAACGTCTATTTGTAAAAACTTTTATTCGATAATAACTGTTAACCTATGTATATAGACATACACTTTTTTGTTGAATCTCTAAATGAAAAATATTGACACTCGTCGTGTATCTCCAACAGTTTTGGCAGCGTATGCAAATATATCTGCGATTTATTAACTTTCTGACTAATATCGTCATCTCTTGTGTGTTTCTTAACGCTACAAAATACATCTAAAACCTTTCCAGAAAACAAACCACTGAACAAAAAAAGAATCATGGAAATCGGATTAGTGGTTCTCGAAAGGACACACGGACAGTTTCTGTGGTCTGCGAGTCATACTAATTACATTAATTTAAAAAAAAATCCATTATTATAGATGGATTGGAAAATTATTCATAATAAATAGTAGATTACATGTTTGATGCTACTAATGGTACCTTGAAAATTATATTTTTATCCAAATTCAAGAAGTTCTGTTAAATCCACATACGTGTCAAGTAATTAAAATATGGAGAATGTTCGAAATGCTTCATGTGATTTTCAAAAAATACTCCACGTATTTCGAACAGTACTCAAGACTGAGGCTGCCTCGCGTGATAACCATCATTTGGCCACCGGTACGGCAAACCACTGATACAACAGTAAAGAATATATTATAATATCNTACGGCAAACCACTGATACAACAGTAAAGAATATATTATAATATCGATTTCTCCGATTTTTACTGCAAAATTCAAGTTATCCTCGCGACGATATATAAGCACACACTATCTTTTGACTGTCATAACAATTAAACCCTCTTCAGGAACACTACAGGGAGAGAAAGAAAGCACTTAGGCCGATTGCCACAGCATTGACGTTGCCAAGGCGAACGGTTTTTGCGAGAAAAAAAGTCTCTTATTACCTTTTCCATCTACTTGCCAAAATTATGGATCGAAATACAGTAAAATTAACTAGGTATCACTTGTGTTATCCCGATATTTCGTGCCGCATTACTGGGAAAGGTCATCTCGAACTCGGCGTGGTATACGTATTCTGGCCTCCAGGTGAGGATGTGCACCACAGATATCCCGATGTTGCAAGCTCGCATATCACGAGTCATTTCAGCGATTTGCGAAGGTCGAATACTAACAAAGAATAGGAGTATGATATAGTATGTCGTGCTTTGAGATTTCACTGAAATTATTTTGCCGTATTGGTCCCTTGGTAGCAACAATAAACAAGATTTATTAGTAATTCAGTTTAATTAGGCGTTTCTTCACAATGAGTTCGCATCATTTTCTTACAATGTAAACTTCCACAATTTTCCACAAGTTCTTATCTTACATTGTAAATTATGAATTAATTATGAGATTTCAAAAAATCGTCATTAATTTGCTGTGTCTTTCCAGACTACCCTCAGAGAGAACATGGCGACTACATACTTTCTTTTTTTGTTGTAATTGCTGTTCCCTTGTGACGGGATGTATTGTAGTTGCCGTCCTTAATTTTGTGAGTATTTTGTTCACTATGATGTATATTAAGATACAAAATTCCAACAAACTTTTCCGTACTGCTCTTCGGCAACATCGGCTGTGGATACATAATAACGAGGGTGGAAATGCATAAACATTGAAAACATTTTGTGATTCCTGTGAATTTTGTGAACTAGCAATTTTACGGGGAAATTTTTTGGCTTCCTTCCCCCTTAATTTGAACCCTCCAAAATATATGTTTCGAACCAATTAAGTTCGCTGCCACATTTACTCTCTTGGCTTCCTTCCGAGCACACCGATGCAAATTCTTATTTGAAACCTGTAAAAACTACGCGATAAAAATCCTTAAAACTTTATCTGCCATCTTCAATTACAATAGAACCACAATTTAACAAAGTTTTTATACGCCTTTCTAATATGAAATCTAGAAAAATTGCCCACTGAGTCAGTTCTCTGTACTTTAATATTAAACTGAGCAGTGTTTTATACCTCGATAGTTGTACGGTAAAATATTTTCAAATTTGGACAATCAATCCAAGTATTCATTTTCTATGGGTACGTAAAAGACAGACATTTATTAAAAAAGTGATTAATGTAAGAACCCTCTTAACTCTAATACTTTGTTTCGCAGTTGTATAGGATTTAGTGCTCCAATATTTAATGCTAATATTCATTTTGTATGAAAATGGCATTCATATATTTGATTCTGTTAGTACACATCTGGAGTGCATTTTAAATATTTAATTTTTTCCTTTATTTTTGTTTGTTTTATTTCCTTCACACCAGACCTATGTACATACATTTATTTATCTCTATAAGATTAATGCTATTGCTTACTTCAATTACGTAATTTGTATGTAATGCATTATGGTGTTAATAAATAAATAAATTTAAAAATTGCTTATGAGTGGAATTCGAAGATTAACCTCTTTGTAAGTTTACAGAATTTTCAAATTTAAAGGCATTCTTTACTTTTCTTACAGGTGATTGATTCGATGCTCTTAACTGCAGCTTTATGTCCTCTCGTATTGCCAGCTCATTTTACCTCGATGGTTTGGAGATGGGCCCACGAATGTGAACTCTTATTATCATTACCAGACGAAAGTGGTAAGCAAAGATAGAATCATTTTTCATTACAACACGATCGACAGAAAATTGGGAATCAAACCATACCGAACTCAGTGTGAGAGTTAAGGTGGCTCCAGACATTCGTCATTCCGCGAATCGCTCACCAATGCTCGCCATTGCTCGCCTTTGATGTGCCCAAAAGACGGACACGCTGCGGGTAGGACGAGCACCGGGATTTGTGACATGGCAAAGGGCAAGCAACCCATCCACACTATTCGGCGACCGGTCGCTCGGAATTCGCCGAATGACGAGTGTCTGGAGCCACATTTAGGCGTGGTACACATCAATGAAAAGTGTTTGATGAAACCAAACACTTAAATACACTGGATCGTGCACACTGCGTTTCGTGCTTAACAAGTTTCATGAAACGCGCAAAACTGGTTTCATGGAATCGAGTTTCTTGGATCGTGGCGATTGTATTGAAGTTCAGAGAGAAATGACGAATGCAAATCATGCTAAAATGGTGTTTTTACTTTGTTACAAATATGTTTGAAGGCTTATATAGAATACAAAGAACGGGTATCATTGGTTGATATAATATACTAAAAAAAAAAAAATTCTCACGAAAATACCTGTCAAATTACTTAACATTTTTGACTTCCCATTTGAGGGCGTGAGAAAATTTTGTTTGGACACAAAATTAAAAGAGAAGAAAAAAAAGACTATGTCAATACAAATGACCAAAGTGAATGAAATACTAAATCAGCGACCGCCAACCAGTGGTCCGCGGACCCCTGGTGCTACGCGAGAAAATTCTTGTGGTCCGCAGAAGGGACTGTTGAGCTGTTATTGTATGTAGTGCTGTGTTATTGTATGTTGACAATTTATTGGGATATCCGCGAAAGGGCATTGAAGCAGCGTTGGAGCTGCCCACGTTGACCGACAATAAAAATCCGTAAATCGTATTCCAAAATATTTTATATTTAGGGGAACCCGTGAAAAAATAGAAGTTTATTTAAATATGTTAGCAGCATGAAAACCTACAGTTTTTAAAATTTATAAAAAATAGGTAGAATTTTATAATTGGTATTAATTAGTGATGATACGTGTTCAAATAAATAATTTGCCACCACTTTCCTCACTCTTTGCCCCGGTATCCTCTTTTGCTATCGGCCTCAACTTTTTTTAATTTGCTTCTAGACGAAGGAGAGGATAAATATCGCAGTTTTGGTGAGTCTACATATTTCATTATGATTCATATAAGAGAATGTCACTATTTTACAAAATTTTATGTAGCATTATGAGTATCTTAGATAAAATCATGTTTTCTTTTAGAGGCTCACTACACGGATCATGGATTACTGATCACGCCATTATGCACGCTTATATTTTTCCTGTCGAATATTGTCATTTTTATTGGAATTACAGAGGTAAGTTGATGACGACGTATCCCGTACGCACCACTAGGAGGTAGTTGAAGTTGTCTACTTCCCTTCATATGGCCGTGGTATTAAGAAAAATCCTGTATAAACAGGCATCACCAAATTTGATATATCCGCCACAGTAGAAACTCCTATTTTCTATATGCATGTGTAAATGATATTATTTTCAGAAACTGCCACGAATTTCTTCGAGGACATAACCAATTCCGGCTGAGATAAAAATTACCCATTATACTTATTACAATAAATAAAAATTTTAAATATAAAGATTAAACCATTTGTAATATACCGTAGGAGTATGAACGATTAATTTTTGACATGTAACGAGGATATGCTGGTGATGGTACATATGTTCTCCAATGAGTGTACATCCGTGGTATTTAATGGTCCGACTTTCTCTAAGTGCGCGCGCAGTTTAGTATGGTTGGATATAAAAGGGCAGACATATTCTTCATCCTCTTCCAAACTTTACATAACTCAACTTAATTTTAATATTTAAGTTTTGACTTCGGATATGTTCAGCCTGTGAGACCTTATCTTCCACAAAGCCACTAACAGAGTAAAAGATTGTTTGAGGAGGAGACGAGTCGGGATTTCGAATATTTGCTCATAATGAAAACCTCATGGACTTAAGCCGAACTCACATCACCCACTTAGCAGCACCTAGATACTCCCGTCGGTGGAAATGGCTAGACAAATTTTTACCACGCTTATTTTAACTCAAACCATTATCGTACAAATTTTATTGATGTCTGATTCATGAATGAAAAAGCGCATCGCTTTTCACCTGATGAGTGAATGATGTATGAGGATTATCATATCGATGAATATTAGTTTGTGCTCCATGTACTCTTTAAACGTGTTACACCACACCACAAGCCCAGATGCGATGTGGGTATTTTTTTGGGTAGAAGCGGGATTCAACCATAAACCGCAACCTTTATGGTAGAGTTCGCTGCCACTAGCTTGGTTTCCCAAACAATTAAACACACGTGTAATAACAATAAAATATTCCTTTAATACAAGTTAAATTGAAATCTGCGTATTTACAAACTTGAACGAACTCTCAAATCATAAATACAAGTATTAATTTGTTATTACTCATTGCTATCTGAAAGCAACAATCACTCACAGATATAAATACTGGTGTTATCAATTAATTCGGAAATCTACCCAGATTATCCGAATCTCCAAAATTTACAAGTTGCTATCCCGAAATAACTAACTGTTCCAAGTTACGTCATTCGCGCCTAATAGCAATGTAATTGAATTACCGCAGCAATTCTCAGTGGTCTGACGACCAATACTAACCAGGTCACATCTCAGTGCCCGGGAACTTCCTAACACTCCGCAGAGTCTCAAGTCTGAAAGTCCCTCAGGATCTTCAATCCTCCCAATATATACGGAAGCGGAGGTCACGTGACTACACCTTCGCTACCGTACTGAGCACTCTACATCATCTTGGTCACCCCTCAGCTTCTGAGAACACTGCGTCTTTACCGATATGGCAGCGTCCTTCTCGGACTGACCATTATTTTTGCATCCGGTGGAAATATTCCATTCACACTGGCCACGCGCTTCTGCAACATTCTTCTGAGGGCATTCCTACTCAATTTTCAGAAGTACATGGAAACGGTTCAGCACCTACACAACGAACGGGTAGGCTTAGTGGCGGTTACTTTTCCTTATTTGGCGGCGACTGGCCCGACCCTTAATCTCCTTAGGAATTTCCGGCTAGCAAAATGCTTGAAAATGTTAATATTTCACAAATCGATAGACTGCACTGGTCCTGATGTTACAAACTACAATCATATATTATATTGAGATTTATTTTTGTTTTGACCAATACGAAAATTTATTGCTATATTAAATGATAATGGAAAGTAAACTTGATATCTTATAAACTGCCCGTCCCTATGTCCAAGGGAACGCCAATTTTCCTAGTTGTGTACGAACATATTAATAGGAATCTTCATCATTAGGCTATTTGGCAACGCTTCGTAGGTGGAAGAAATCAACTGGATATGAAGCACTCCACTCTCAGAGAATACAGGTGCTTTCCAATATTGGAAAGAACGTAGTACCCAAGGGATAATAGTACTAAAATCATATACATTTACTTTAAATTTTACTTTACCTAATTGTAAGTGCATCTAATCACAATTGAATGATGATTCTATGTTGCGATTATATTAGCTGTTTAGATGACTTATTTGATCATTTCTGAGACACGGCAAACACTTCTGAAAAACTATAGGTTCGTACCACAAGAATGTCCCTGAGCTGACTTCCGGAAATGGCAGGTCAATCTGTGTTACACTAAACCAAAACATTTACTTCAGTCAACAGCAGAAAGTAATTGGTTGCTAAGATGTGGACCTTTCTGTCTGCGGTATTTCCGCTGGGCACTCACACTTCATGACATCTGACTTCTCTGTGGATTGTTTACACTGAAGCAATGCACAACACTCGCGTTCGCTGACTAAGAAACTAGAACTGACAAATCTGCCAGTAGCACGGGCGCCGCTCAGTGACATCTGTGTATGGTCAGCTAAGGAATAATGGTGGCAGGTTAAGGCCACGTCTTCAAGCGACAAGATTCAAACACGCTTGTAGTGACGAGTCTGTCCTACGTTAGCAACAGCGACCCTGTAGCGCTACAAGTGCGACTTTCGACGAGCTTGAACTTCAAACATGCTTGAGTTTTGTCGCGCGTCAAACGCTACATTTCACACAGACTATTCAAGGTGTGTATAGTTTCCTTGATTTCACACAACCTACTTGATCATAATAGAGATTATCGTTTGTAAACAATAAAATGTAGTAGTATCGAGTAGGTCTTGACATTTCGTTGTGATCAGTTGTGATCTTGCCTGAGGCTACTGTGTTTTATAGGTTAGCCCATGTAGTATCGAAGTGATTACGGTTCTGTGCAAGTTCAAAACACGACAAACCGAATTTTTTTGGTGTTGCACATTAGTTCTTTTTAGTAATGTAATCGTTAATGCCATTTTCAAGGAAATAAAAAGTACAAATCAACAGTGGTATATTAAATACTTATTGACATTCTATTAGTATTTAACTCGCAGCCAACTTTTTATCTTATCTAGGAACTTTTGCTGAAATTTTTGAATCCGCCTCTGCCTTAGGGCCCTTGATCGGAATTGATGGGATGGTCCNTTTTTTTCCTCCACGTGGTCATACGCAGTTTGTACTGTTTTTTGACAATAAATAAATTTAAATATTCAAAAATTTTTTGGGACGCAAAACCAGTTTCGAGTACAAATGTTAAAATTCAATGTAATTAAGATGTTATTTTCTGATAAATTTATTGTGTGTTTTCATGGCATATTTGCCTTAGAACCACGCATTTCGCTATAAATCCGACTTGTCACATATATTCACGCATTGTTTTCGGTGTGGCGCCATCTTGCTTAAAGAGCCGACCGATCGTGCGCGCGCCCACGCAGGACACTCAATCCTGGCGACGCGACGCTACACTTCTGTCGCTTGAAGTTGTCGCAGGACACTGCCTAAGGGTCAGCAGAGGACGATGTACGCAAGTTAGGAATATACATGATGTGCACGTGCAGACTGAACCAACCTTTTCACGACAGGTATTCGAAAGGGACATTCTCTGTGGGACGCTGTCTACACATCACACACAATTGCTCACATTGTCGTGTTTTTTATTCAAAGCTGGAACGCGGGACACAACACATACGACTCGTACATGTGTTGGTACTCAATTTAACATTTGTTCGTATTAGTAACGAAAATTCAAAATTATTTTGAATATCAATGGTGAAAAATGTTAAGAGTCAATATTGATCGAAATTTGGCGTTGATTTAGTAAATATAAAATGAAAATGAAATTTTATTTTAAAGTTTTGTTCTTTGAACAATGAAATTTTGCCAAATGGATCGAAAACTGTATGGAAAATTGAAATAAATATTGTTTCGGCATTTATTGTTATTAAGTAAATTGATAGATGTGTGATTTTTTAACAATATTGATTAGTGTTATCTTTTTTAGAAAAAACGAAGCGTATTTTTTACGGCATTTTGCTTCACGCTTGCAAAATGTGTATTTTATACTACTCTACTGTTTGAAGCAATGTTCGCCTGTTTGGAAAGAACAGTGCCTATTGCTGTGAATGTATTACTGATTGGTGAGTATTTTATATGAACTGATTGGTTTGTACACAGTTTTCGTATATAGTTTCGTTCATAATGTAGGACTTGTCAATACTTAAAAACTTTGTTATTGAATTTAATTTGAAATGTATTGAAATAAAATCAAGCTACTAAGTTCTATCTTACATAGTAGACGAAAAAATCAAAATAGTAACTCAGAACAGGTACCTGTCTGTGTGTTCAGTAACTGACAAGTGAAACAAACCCTTTTGAGGCATGTGTTTTTTTTATTATTAAAGGTTTTGGTCTCCACAAGATAACATGCGAAAGTGTCTAGAGGCATCATTGCTATACAATTTTACTTATGACCAAAAATTCCTCAATCTCTTCACAGAAATGTTCTATAAAGATTGTATTAAAATGTCGTAAAATATTGAGTTAAATAAATAATCGTTTCTTATAACAAAAAATCTTGTTCATTGTAATTGTATTGTTCAGTAGTTAAATTTATTTAACTATCATTTTCTAAATCATTATAAAATCAGTTATCTACGTAGTAACAATTCGAGTTCGGATTTTGCATGCCATGCGTATAGTTTTTTAATAGTTCCTAGGACTGTAAATTGACAAATTATTATTTTGTAAGGACGTATACCACTTTAAAGTGATTCAGAAATTGTTTATATTTGATTTTTTTGTGTACAAGGGCATGTAAATCTATTTTTTGGATTTCAACCATATCTTGTCATATTTTTTAAGTAGCTTATGTGAGAATATGTACGTCATGCAAGACTATCTCGGTCTTGCAGAGGGTGCATGTTTCCATTCGTGAACATTTGATTGCTCTAATTTTTATCATAGAGAAATGATCGTTTAGTCCACAAAATACTGTATTTATTTTCTGGATGAAGGTCATTTTACTATAACACTTAAGTGAATAACAGTGTTATATTTGTTAAATATATTTATTAAAACTAATTCATTTAAGAAGGACCCCCCAGGGGACTTACATCTGGTAAGTGCGTGTTTGGCAAACACGGGGCCCCGAGCTGAGTCTGGCATTACTTCCACTTACTTGTGCTGGCTCCTTCCTTTCTCTTTCCTGACCTTCCTTGGTCACCTCTTGTTCTTTTCGATCCCGACGCTATTAGGGCTAGGGTATCTTTCATTTTCCTCATTTTTGTTCCCCCCTCATTTTTTGTTCTCAATGTTTTGATGTATGCTTTGAGATATGTTTTGGTATGTTGTAATTCAGGGTTTTTTTAGTGGGTATGGTTGAGTCATTCGGCGAGTCCCACACGCGGAGAAAGTCATGTTGGCTCTCCCTTGTGCGTAACTGCATTTTCCCTACCTGTACAAGTTTTTAGGGCTCCAATGACCTTTGATGTCGACGAGCCGTAAAGCCCCACAAAAAATCTAAGAAGGCAACATCTATAAGAGTGTTTTTAAAAAAGTTATTGTCTTGTCAAGTTTTCACCTAAGTCTTGGTTTTGAGGAGAGTTTTGGTCCTATTATTTCTTTGTCAACTGTGCCAGTATTGAAAAATCATCCCCTTTTTCATTAACTTGAGTAACATATTTAAATTTACGGTATTTTAATGTAATGGTTTGAATTTTTTTGGTTAAGTTCAAGTTAATCAGTTAAACAATTTATTTACTTCATTTTTATTAATTAACGGGTTAAGGTTTTTCTGCTCAGTTTTGATTGTTTTTAACTATGTACACTGCAAAATCCATGCTAATGGGCTTAATATAACATTCTCATATCTGTCAATAGGATGGAATCTGTACTGCGCGATTGTAATCTACAGTCGTTGGATAGAAATGGCATTAAAAGGAGTGTCGCGCCATCCGGCGACGTCAGAATTCCCAGTAGATCTGTTGGATCAAGAGGACGAGTTGGAAATAAATGATGACGTTCACAGAATAAGAAGTATGATCAGGACAAAGCGCCTCGACCGAAGCCGAGGGTCGACACATTCCCATCAGAGGAGTGTGCTCTTGAGACTAAAACCAGATGTTTTTGAAATAAAGACAAATTTATCTTTGAAAAGTGCCGAAACTGAGCGATCAGAAGGAGGACCAACTTGACATCGTTCGAGCACGAAGATAAAATATTTAATAAGTTGTGATCATTTTGTTAATTTAACTGTTACAATTAAGCTATGTATGATTTTAAAATAAAAATAGTTTGAAATATGATTATATGAATAATAAGTATGATATCAGCTAGATAGTCGTGTGTCTTGAAATTTTAGATGATACTGAATTTATTTATTTAAGAATACCGGAAGATCCATTAGGATACGTATAACTTTTGGGTCAATAAACTATGTTTACGTGCAGCCTAGGGTATACGACGATTCATTTGTTACCGAATTGCTTGCAGGATGTCAAAATGGCAACCCGATACAATGATAGAAAATAACTTCCCTTCGGCTTCGTTGCTCGGACGCGTGCAGGAGTGGAGTGATGACTCATGTCCTTCTTTTCACGTCTATTCAGTGTTCGTTTCTGATTGGATATCAATCGACGGAAAAATCGATTCTAATCACGTGAAGATATGTAATGGATCACGCTATATGTCCCACACTTTCCAAAACGGGACTATTATTTATCGAGTAGTTAACCACAATCTTGAGGTTCACAATTAATTTGTACGTTATTTGTACCGTATTTAATAGCTTCACTTCCGCTTAATACCGCATTTAATAGATATCAGCACTTAAAAAAATAACTTTTTATAATTATTTATTCGCCACTGCCCTTGGGCCCTTAATCGAAATAGGATTTTGCCTTGCTTTTTTTCGGAGAGTAATTTAGTTTACCAACTCCCCTCACGTGGTCATACGAACTTTGCAACTTCTTTTTTGACAGTAGAGTTGATTATTCGTCTTCTAATTTAGCATGCGAGGCAACTCAGTAATCTGTGTACGATCCTAGAGTTTAGAAGAGTAAGTTAATGACGGTAGGTATCGTCCACAAAAAAGAACCCCAATGCAATATGTGAGTATCATATAAACAAGACCATTGAGTGTCTCGTATATAAAATCTAATAATGTAAACGTCAAAACTTGTTGAAGAGTGGAGGTACAAGTGAATTATGAGCAGTGACTATCTTAAAATGATTATGGAAAAGAAACCTCTTGTTTAAAGAAGTTTCCTGCTATAATGACTTTTGAAGGAAAATTTTACTAAAAAATAGAATAGATGATTTAAGGAATTACTACAATAAAATCCATAGAATCATATAATAAGTAAAAAAATAGAGAAAACGAAGAAATCTGATGATAAATACTATTGTAAAGAACAAGAATAGAGAACTATTGGGATCTGATTTGTCACAGATACTCCGTTCACAGATTAGGCTTATTTCGCACGTTATTAATTTAAAGATGCTTCTTTCACTCATGGGTTTTCAAGATATTTTCATTCGTTCTGAAAACAAATCAAAATCGAAAAGGAATTAGTGTATACTTTATGGTAAACATATATACCAATTCCTTAAAACTAATTTTCTGAATATGTTCTTTTCTACGCTTATTATGGTTGTAAAATAAATATGATGATAATACATGATAATACTAAATAGAGTTTTATAACTAAGGCATCTCTTACGGAAGGAAGTACTGTAAACTATCGAATATCAATGAAAAGAAATTTGAGTGACAAGAGAAAACCATATAAATGCAACCTCAATGTCAGAATGCAGCACCTACTTCATTGCATGTGTCCCCGAGTAAAGTTTAAGGTTGAGGAACCTTGTGGAGATATGAAGTTTCCGTGAGATTTGGACTGCTGTATTTCACGATTGGACCTTTGCATTACTTCCTTAAAGAGAGCAGGGGGTAGTTGAAAATTATTTGTCCACGGAGAAGAATAATCGTTTTATTAATTTAATGAAAAACAGAAGAATTTTATGGGAAGCAGAAGAATATATTTATTCTGTTTTTGTACTGTATCAGCTGAATCTTCTAAATGAAACTCTTCATCAATGACTCAGTTAACTAATTGACACTTCATCTACAAAAATATTTTAATGAGGCATATTTTATGACCATACTAAATATCTTTCTTCATATGATAATTTCTGATGTTAATTATTGTTCACTTTGAAGAAAATGTATACGAAAGAAAATGTAAATACTTCCAAGAATATAATAATAATAATAACAAATTATATTGTCAAAAAAGCAGTTACAAACTGCATATGACCACGTGGAGGACCATAAACTAATTTACTCTCCGGAAGCAAGCAAGGGAGCATCCCATCAATTCCGTTCAAGGGCCCTAAGGCAGAGGCGGATTTAACATTTCAACATACTCCTAAC
>NNCF01126235.1:41245-99994 GCA_002313205.1 Laupala kohalensis | reverse complement strand
ATATATATCAGTCGAGTGACAAATTTCGCAGCTTTATAAGTGTATAATCATCTATGAATTTTCCCATCTCAATCTAGATTTTGCTTTGAATTGTGATACGTTTTTGCCAATCCTTACGACCGTTTCTGATACCGACTTCATATGTAAGAATTGATAAAACGATTAATAAAACTACCGTCACATCATAAATCTCTTACTTTCGTAAAAAGATGGATCCCTCAAAATTGGATGAGGGAACTTTCTTCTTAGATATTACGCCACATCTTAAGCAGAGTCAAAAATTAATAAATGGTTTTAAATTCTTTAGTTTCGTCCCCAGTTTTTCTCTCTTGTACCAGGAATAAAAACTCAATGAAAAAAACAACAATAACAAAGTCAAGCTATCCTCCTACGGGATTTGTGAAGGATTTGACTCGTTAATTTCTTGGACTCTTATATAATGAGAAGTGAGCAACATCACTGATTTGACTTTAGTCATAGATTTGGTACTCATTTTACAATATATTGTGTAGGTCTGGTAGTGCTGGGTAGCCTAGGTATTGCTCTTTACAGAAAATGCTGGAAAAGGCCGCTGGTCACGTCGATGCATTTTAAGCAAGGCGGAGCAACAGTACATCCGCCTGTAGAACCTTCTCACAATTGCTTGATGTGTTCAGTGAGGAGGGGACAGTGAACAGGGGTAGTAAAATCTCCAGGCCACTTCTATCGCCTGATCTCTCTCCCTGTGATTTTTACCTGTGGGACAAATTGAAGGGTGAGGTGTAGTCAGATAATCCTCACACACTGGAAGAGCTACAGCAGAACACTGAAAACGCTATTGCTGTTAAATCCCTCAAGGAGAGCTGCTACGCTTGTCTCACAGTTTGATCATCGAGCACAGCGCTGAATCGACGTCAACTGAGACCATTTTCAGCACTATTTTTGTGATAAACAGTTCTCCTGTTCATTAATGAGAGTCAATTTTGTGTCAGACTTATAAATATTTTCCGGTAAAGTTTATTTTTCCTGCTTTGTAGTATGATTCAGGTCAATAAAATAATCTTGCTAAATAAAAGAAAACGTTCACATTATCACAAAGAATATAAGTTACATTCAATTTTCGATTTAAATCGCACAGGTTTAGCTAATCAATATAATGTTAAAATCTTTTCGAATTCCTAAGATCATAATATTGTTTCTCTGAAACTGTTTATCGATGTGAAGAGAAGAAACCGAATGACGTAACAAGGTTCCTTGGCTTACTGCACACCTCAGTTACAAACAAGGATTACAAACTTGCATTTGCTTTCATGGAGAAATTTTAGTTTCTCGCTTTACTTTAGGAATAATAGAGTGATTTTGTATGGCACAGATTGGTTTACAATAATTGAATCATGAAATAAAGCGACAATTCATTTCGAGTGTACTTCTTGTCAACATAAGTTCATGTCCATGTTTTCGGCATCGTTTGGTAGAGATTTCAACGCCCCCGTTTAAACCAATACAGTCAAGGACTTCTTTATTTATTCTTTTGACTTGCACTATAATATTTTCGTATTTTTGATACAATATGACGTAAAAGCATATATTAATTGATTATTATATTTATTTTGTCATAGGATTCGCTTATTCTCTAAAAGGAGAAGGTATCACCCCCCACCTCCCCCCCAAAAAAATCAAAGAGAATTGTAACCGTAAACATTAAAAACAGAAATTTTAGGAATTGATTCTTCGATGAAGAAAACAACTACAATGTTTATTATTCAATAAAAAAGACTTTTACTAAATCAATGTCTGTTCTAGAGTTTCTATTCTCAATACTTGGTACAGTTTTAAATACAGAGTGAAAATGCAATAAACATGTAGTTATTACACGCTTCTACAGAAGGATAGCATTACGTTATTCTATGGAAGTCAAATTTTCTCAATAATTGCTCACAACGAATCGTACTACGATATTTTAAATCACATGTAATTGGGTAAGTAAATTGAAGAACAATAATAATAATTCCTTTTAAGACTGCTGTTGAATCGAGCATACTTAAAAATTGTTTTAAAAACCCCTACAAATCGGTAAACATAGTTATATCATGAAGAGGGTCTCATAATAAGTATTAACTAGCTGAGTTCCATTCATTTTAAGAACTAGTTCATTTGCTGAACATAATTCTCATGAGTTATTCAAACTGGTAGGTATGGAAATGAATGTAATGAGGTGAGAGGCATGTATGGTGAGGAAAAGGGAATTTATATTTCTGTCGAGTGGCGCCCCTTCCACTCATCAACTTATTTATTCCTAAAAATTTTATTTCAAATTGTTCCTCATGAATGAGTAAATGAAGTCCCTCGACAGAATTTATCGACAGCGTTACAGAAATTGTTACAATACGGAATGCAGTTGAAAATGGAACGTAAGAAGAAAATACAAAAAGAGATTAAACAAATACAGGTGTAAAGATCAGAGTGAGGCAGATGTGGATGGCAAAGAAAAGCAAAAACAAGACAAAAAATCAAGATAAAAGAAAATATGATGAAACTGAATGAAGGGGAATATTTTTAAAGAGAAAACACCGGTGTATATATAACTTTGATAATGACTGTGTAGTTAAGGTACAGGGGCGTATTGAACTAACGTACTTGACAATAAATAAATAAAAATCACTGTAATAAAAATTTAGTAAACAAAAACATGTCGCGCTACCCTAAAGTGATATTAAATTACTGACAATGCAGGAAAATCCATCCAAAACATCCACCACTTAAAGTAGTTCCGCCTGATAATGAAAGTAAAATCATTCAAAAGTCTAATTATTGTCTTCGATTATATTAAAAGTACTTTTATTTGTTACTTTCATGAAAAGCAGTAGCTAGTAATGAAAATATTGTTTGTAAAAAATGTTATTTATGAAAAGAGAAATATTAAATGGGAACTGGACTCTGTTTGCAGCATGATCTGTCATTACTCTATATGCCCACGGCAAATAAGGTAGAGGGGAACAGGACAAAACATTTTAATATCTCTTCTGAATGTCTGGTGACCCTTGCAAGATATTTTAAAACTTAATGCAGATTTTTGACATCAGTTTTAAAAAAATATTATTTTTCAAAGGTTCGGATAGTAATTTATTCCAGAAAATGAATTCTTTTCATAAGACAATGTTTTTCATCCGAATATTAAATAGTCAATACATTGCTTACATGAATGGAAATATGTATTTTTAAAGCTAAATTCGGTATAAGCATGCATTGTTTGCATTGATTTATATAAAAGTTAGACGTTTAAAACGTTTCATTCTCCGTCAAAGGAACTATCTAAAAAACTTCCGTTTCATATTCCGATCTAGAATTCCTGTTATACAGGATAAACGCAATAAAGTGCATGATTGGCAAACATCGCTTATCAATCTCAAACATGAAACATGGTAAATATTTTCCAGAAGTGCAAAGTTTAAAGGTCACATGTCGAATATTTTACTTTATAGAATAAGAAACTTAAAAATAGCACCTTTGTATGGATAGGAATTTGTTTTCCAAAATCGAAATTTGAGGAATTTGTTTTTCAAAATCGGCTTAAGTGACCCGGATTTTCAAAGAAAAAAATTAAATTTATTCTACCACGAAAATCGTTTCTTCCGGTTAAGAAATTACAAAAATTGATATATTTTCTCAACTTATGCAATTAAACCCCCTAAAAAATAAAAAATAAAATTTCTCCCCAAAAGTGGCAAATTCATCCTTGATTTTCAAGGTCATGCAAAGGGATTCACTCAATATTCCCTTTTTTGCGCAATATCCAAGCTGCCAAAAGCTTTTTGAAAAATGTCTTTTGCTCTATTTGTTCGGGAGATGCACGATTTTGAGACGAGTTTGTTCCAAACATTGTGCGTCAACTTCGAACTTGGGATTCACATTTTCATATAGACGCGTCACGATGTCACTTATCAAGGATTGAACATATAAGTATTACTTTACCAATCTTGCACTTCATAAATCTGTAGCCGTGAGTATCCTAACGGGAATTCTAGGTCGGGAAATGAAATGGGAGTTTTTAAGAAGTTTCCTGCCGACAGAGAATTAGGTACAAAATGTGTTTAAATTAGTGTATTAATGTATGCTTATACCTGAAGTAGTTTTTTTTTCTTTTTTTTTGCGACGTGGAGGGTGACTGTACCCCTTGGTGGGAGAGAGAGCGACCACCGTCGCTCCGAGCCGTCGCTGATCTCGACGCGTAAAAGGCGTACCGCCAAGGTCGAACGCCTCAGTGTGCCTTCAGCTTTCCAGCCATGAAGAACAACCACTGCACGCTGTTGGTGCTTGCAGTAGCGGCCCTCGTCGGTAAGTTGGAATGCACTGACAGCCGCTCGTAGTCGCAATTCACACAACTGAAGGAATGCTTGCTTCAGTTCTTTGGACAATTTTTTTTGTGAGGTTTTTATTAACGGAATATATATCTATGTTTGAAATTACGATTGCAGATCAGATTCACTGCCCGTGAAATTAATGTCATACCAAAATCAATTTTTTCAAATACAATTTTCATTAGCATGCTATTTTCTTTTAAGGAAGAATTTTCTCGTACTGAGTAAAGGTATAGTTTGAAACAGAAATATGCTTCACTGAAAAAAGTCTTAACGTAGCGCACATAAACATAAATTTAAAACATTTTTTTAAAATAAAACACTGAAATATTTATAAAGCACTTTTTCCTGGTAAGGAACTCGAAGGAATCCTGTATGTTATGAAAAATAAACAAATTTTTTAAAACTTTGAGTTACTTTTGAAATTCTCTAGGTAAATGTATTAATCTAGAGACATAATATTCTTATTGATTAGCATGCATGATTAATTTTTAAACTAAAAAATGCAAGCTATTTTCATACTTTTACTTTATCTAAAACGATAAATACATTTTACTGCAAAAAGCTGTTACAAGTGCTTTTCAATATTCGTCGTACAGTATATATCTTGATGTTTATTAACAACTAATATCCAAATATGTTAGTATGTATAGTACATAACGTCTCACAAAAAAAAAAAAAAGTTCCGCCGGGTATAAATGAAAAGAAAGCTAAAAATATTGTTTTCTGAATTACGCGAGTCCTTTTCTTAAAGTTCATTCTTTTGATTAACTACGAATACACCTTTGAAATCTCGGTAGATTCATCTTGATTGTGAACCAGTCTCAGGAATCCCGATCTGCGAGGAGCATTTGAATGCTGAAAGCATGTCGCGAGGGAGGGAGGGTGGGGTAGGGGGGGAGCGTTTGGATTTCTGTTCCTTGCAACATGGCAACGCGGAGAAGCGAGACACGATGACGCGCAGCGGCGGAGGTTCGCTCTGCGCATTCGCGCTTTCACCTCACGACCCTCCTCCGCTGCACAGTGAACGAATTCCACGAATGCGGGGACAAAAATTATCTGCATCAATACGCAACAAGGAAACAACCCACAATACACATTTTTTTTTGGAAGCAAAGTTTTTAATAAAGCATTAAAAAATAAATAAATTTATTATCACAAAACTGGGTATGATTGTGGGGAGGACAAGAATTACATTAAGAATCGCCCATTGAATATTTCATTACAAAAAATTAATGGTTATTTATATTACTACTAGCTGATTACCCGGCGTTGCTCGGGATTTTTCTTAGACAAATCTTCTTTTCCTCAGGAAAAAAGAAAATCTATGTATATTGTAAATACTTTTACTTACTGGTTTTTAAAAACACGTACAGCACCCTAATTGTTTTAATTCATAATAATACAAATTTTATGCAAAACTTGACTGTATAGGCAACACGCGACAGCCGCGTCGGTCGAATTTTCTCTTCCGATGCATGAAGCGGCTGCGCTATTTCATTGAAATTATTGTAAAATCTAAGTTATTTGTCGAAATTTTACAATTTAAAGACATTTTTTATCGTTGTTAAATGCAAATAAATAAATAATCCATTAAATTTTATGATGATGAATGTTTTCTTTCTAAAATTACTCTCTTAAGCTGAAGTATTTTAACACATTTATTTTTAATAATGTTTTATCGATAATTTAGGTTAAGTTTTGTAGATAGACTATGCTGTCGCGGACTTTTTTTTAGAACTCATTTAGGCAAACAATATTGCCCTTCAGAATTGGCATCTATCTCGAATCGCTTAGGCACCGTAAGTCAATATAACTCTCTTTTATCCCGATTTTAAAGACATTTATTGTCAAAAATAATTTCTATCTTTCTCATCACACATTAAAAAAATAAAAGTTAGTCTATGTTCATCCTGGATATCTTAACTATCTCCTTGCCAAACTTCTTCACGATCGGTGCAGTGGTTTAGTTGTGATCAAATAACAAACAGACAGACACGCTTCTGCGTTACGCATTTATATATTAGTATGAATTAACGATTATAAATCATCGGTAATTTTTATTAAAATTTTACAAATAAAAACTTAAAAAAATAAAATGAAGATTGTTTCCTTCTAGCAATACATAGTTCAATTTTTAATCTCTTTTGCCTCAGATAACTCACGTGGAGTTGTATTGTTGAATTCGATATTGAAAAAAAAAATGAAGAGATTTGTCGCATACCATTCGAGAACCATAGAGATGAATGAGAAAAAGATGTGACTTGTTTGACAACTTATGTGATTGGAAAGTGGGATCATTATGTATATCAAATCTACTTATTTTCATTTATATACTACAAAATTTACATTTTTATTAAAATATTCGAGGGGTGTCCCTAAACTCAATTAATTCCGAATATAAATCATCAGTGATTTGTCAAACTCTTTTTTTTTTGACAGAAACATTGGTGAAGGATCCACAAATTTGTTAACAACTGACGACACCATGATACACATTTCGGTCAATGAAAAAATAATGGCTTGAATGAAATATGCATGTTTAACGAAGGAAACAAGTTCCTAAAAAATTTTGCTTCAGAAACTATAACAAATTTGACTATTTTATTAAAACAATGAATTATGATTATAAAAACACAGGTTTTTCGAAATGTTTCGAAGGGAAATAAAAATGTTACAAGGGGTGACGAGTTTTCCAATAAGTAGAGGTGGAGAAGAAGAAGATAGAAATTTCTTATCTAATTAATAATTACAAACGATTGTTCACTTCAATTAAGGCACTCTTGAGTAATATTATGTAAATACTTACGCACTTGAGAAAAACAGTAAGACATGATTTTCAGAAAGGAAACGTTGACATTTATCTAAACTTGGAGATGTCGATTTCATTATTTCCATTTTTAGGAGGAATTTGTTGAAACCACTTCTGTTTCGTTGTGTCATTGTGGACTGCGCATTTTATCACAAATGTCATGTAGTGGCTGAATAGAATAAACATGTGTTTCTCCGGTAAATGTTCTGGGTCGGGAATTCGGATAAGGTTAAACCAACTTAGTTAAGTTATTCTTTACTTATTTCAATCATTCTTTTAATTGATAATAATCATCCTCGTGCAAGTTGGTGTTCATAAAACATGCGTTATATTAATCACTTTTATAACCTTACAGTTCTTAAAGATACAGCCACAAAAGATTTAAAGAAGCTACGAGGATAATTTTGTTTGAACAGATACTTGAATGTCAATTAATTCTACTTTATGTAGTATATGATGATACCTCTGCGAGATGGATATCCTAATTTGCGTCGTACAGAAGAATCTCTAGGAAAACCAAATTTGCTATGTACAGAGTAGTCGGGCGAGGAAAATAAAATAATGTTCAAAAGGGAAAATGGAATAAAAGTTAAATTTTAAATATGCTGTTAATTTAATTTGATCCGTATCATCAACATTCTACTGACGTCAGGTTGACGTAAGGGTGGTAAAATAAGACACGACCTCTTCATTAAATCAATATACTATATATCGTCAAAGCCACCTCTACGTCACTGCAGGAAGGATTAGGAAGGACGAGTGTTAGGAAGAATAAATCGGCCATTACCTTAGGATCCTGATGGACGGAATTGATGGGATTGGCCCTTACTTACTTCAAGAGACTGAATTATTTTATTGTACTGAATTTTGTCATATGCAGTTGTTACTACTACTTTGAAAATGTATTTATTATTATAATTATAAGGAAAGTAAAAAACATTTGCATAAATGGTTCGCTGGAGTGTGTGCTCACGGAGAAGCCTAGAGCTCTCTTTCCAATTTCTTCAGAGGAGACGCATCTGCTTCCATGAGACACTCTCACAGATTTCACGCCGACGAAACACTTTCTACGTTCAAGTTATTAGAAAGATTTTACTGTTATCGGTGGCGGAGATGAGACGAGAAAATTTGTTTGCTTTAAAAGAGAGATATAACTAGCACACGAAGTCACACCTATTTGCCAAAATGGAGTTTTAGGCGAGTGATTAAAATCACTGTATCTTAAGAAAGTTCTTATTTAAAACAATTATAATAAAAAATCATTTTTACATTGAATTTGCGTTATTTTATGTAACAGATTTTCCTCGTCATTTTACAACTTGGTTTGCAAAATGTTTGATGGATGTCACCTTCTCACCATTTTGAATTCCAAAGAAATTTTCATTTTGTGAGATGCATCTGAGTTAGTTATTTCCGATTGCTACGGAACAGTCCACATTTTTTGTTTAAGATATGTAGAACTTTGAGAACTGGAGTAGATGGCAATTATTAATAGGGAGCTGAGCATAGATTGTTTTAAATACAACACGAAGAATAATCATGCCTGAAATAACACCTTGTGAGCTTATTTGATGCTTAGTTGAACGTTATTAAAAGACAGTATCTTTAGTAAAATCTTATATGTATGATAGCTATATCATGAAACCAATTTCAAGAAAACTGCTTCTGGAGGTATACTGAGCTTTATGTGTATTTCTAAACAACTCATCAAGTTTAAACTGCGTGGAGCTCAAATATTTTCTACGACTTTCTTACAGTCAGCTGACTTAAATCTTGCGATCAGATTTATGTTATCCATAACCCTCGTTAGGTGCTTGTCACATTATGACTTTCACTCATTATGCTTTCTTGTGTTACAATCTAGTGCAAATACTATATGAAACCGAAAATCAACCAGAGCCTTTACATGTTTCCTTGAAAAAGTGCATAAAAAGTGTTTCGAAGATTTGAAACCACTTGAAGCATCATAACTGTTTAGCACCAGTGATTCCGTAGTTATGGAGTGGATGTTATTGCGGTTTCTCCAGACCTAATTAATCTGTGATGTAATACTTCATGAAGATTGCTTCAACGTTCCTGGTTTCAGGATTTGTTCAAGTGTTTCAATAGCTAAACACTTGAACTTCCTAGAAGAATTTCGAAATCACATTTTTGTATTACCATCTCAATAATATTAGATTGAATTATTTCGAGAAAGGATAAAGTTTTTGTATTAGTAAATACGGCGGTGGTTTATTCAGTTCAGTATACATAATGTAGCGTGTGTATCATATATAAAAATTGTTGGAAAAATATTGTATTTTGTGAATGCGTGGGAGAGAGAAGGGATAGTAATTTTCATTCTTTCTGACAAAATTTTGAAAAATCAGGCATGGAGTAGCCACTCAAACGAATCAACTGCATTTACTTGTCAGCACTGATGATGAAGAATACCAGTAACATAATTTCAAAAAAATGATGAATGGATTAAATGAGACATGAATCCAGGGCCTGTACGGGTTTATTGTCCGTTTTCTCATTCCACTTGGAGTAAGCAGTGTACAATTAAGTGTAAGGGATTGCACAGTGATATACAGTATTATCTTTTGACAGGAAAATCAATGGTTTGTACTCTTTAACAACAAATGCAATGTCGTGGTTTTGGAGATTGATCCATCGCTTGTTTTCCTTTATTCTAGGAGACTTTAATGATGGAGTGGAAACGAAACTTCTCATAATCCTCTTTTCTGAGTTGCGGCTCCGCCCGGAAAGCCATGAAGCACAAACGGTGAATCGGTGACTACGGAAGCCAATGAATAATACATCACGATAGCATGTTTAACGTGAAACACCTTGACCGTTCTCAAGTAAACGCCCACAGTGACTACTCTCGATTTCTTCCTCGAAGTCCTCGGGTGAAGACTTCTCTCGGAGTTGCTAAGCCCCCTCGTCGCAGCCGCGCCTTGTCCTTGCCCGAAGTCACCGTTGTTTGCTCCACATATGGGCAAGGCGACTTTGCAAGGACAGCGGCAGCGCAGAGGTGACGCGACGGTCGTTGCGCTTACCGTTAGAGCGTCACTTCAGTCCTTCAGACAAGGTGCCGGGTTCAAACTCCGTCGAGGACAATGTCGAACGTGATCGCCATACGAATTTCACTCGTGTCCTGGAGTGTCAATTAAGATGTATGATATTACTAATTTATAATAAAACTAGCTAATTATCTGGCGTTGCCTGGGATTTTTCATAGACTTTCACTTAGGAAAAAAATAAAATCTATCTTGTAAGATCAAAATACTTTTACTTACCGGTTTCTAAGAACATGTACAGGATCCTAATTTGCAAATTCATAATAATACAAATTGAATACAAAACTTGACTGTATACACTACACCATCTCGCGGGAGCCACGCCAGTCGAATTTTCGTTTCCGAGGCATGACAGCGCTGCGCCATTTCATTAAAATTCTTGTAAAATCTAAACTATTCTTCGAAAGTTTACGATTTAAAGATGTTTTTTATCCTTGTTAAATGCACAATACAAATAATCCGTTAAATTTGGTGATTGAATTTTTCTTCTTAAATTACCCTCACAAATTGAAGTATTTTAACAATTCTATTTTTAATAACGTATGATCGATAATTTAAATTAATTTTTGTGGATATACATATGCTGTCACAGACGTTTACGTAGAACTCTTTCAGGCAGACAATATTGTCATTCATGGTTGTCACCTATCTCTAGTCGTCTGGGCAGCGTATACGAATATAACTCGTATGACGAATTTCACTTTTGTCTCGGAGTGTCAATTTAGATGTATCATATTACTAATTTATAATAAAATTACTTACATACTTCCACTCACATGATTTGGTTTCAAGAAATCATGGAATAATCATATCTATTTACGTTTCGTAGAACTAATATGGTCGAGTTAGGACTAATTTTATATGAAATTACATGGAAAATCACCCAGAACTATTAAATAAATAAATTTATTGTTAAAAAAGCAGTTGCAAACTGCGCATGACCAAGTGGAGGACAATACACTAATTTACTCTCAACAAGCAAGCAAGCAAGGGACTATCCCATCAATTCTGATCAAGGGTCCTTAGGCAGAGGTGGATTGAACATTTCAGCACACTGTGTGTTAAAATATCAACAAGAAGATGAGGGTATATTTAACATTAGTGACTCACTGGGTGTATTTCTATGACTCAGAGTGTTCCAATGACTTTCAGTGACTCAGAGCGGGCCAACGATTCAACAATTGCTTGAAAATCCCAACCTGCACTGTAAAATCAAACGATCCACATGTCTGATAAACTTCTTTGTCGGTCAGTCTATAAAACCTGATTCAATTGAAATCCTATGATTCTTCAGTTTTAATCATCATATCAACCGAAGGCGAAGGAAAGACACAGCAAAGAGGATAAAAAAGAAGAAAATACAGGCTGCTTGGTTATCAATGACCAATATTTATAATAATGAGACCAGTATGTTACAGTTTTTAAATTTGAAGAGTTAAAAAGTAGTTTGGTTAACGAAGGTCAATTCTTCTTCTATTCACGGGGTAGTTGAGACAAGTGGATTATTTTTGTAATGGAATACTTCTCAAATGATCGGGTAATATTCACAGGTAGAGAATTTTTGTATTCTTTCTTTTATTTGTTCTTTGAATAATAGTGCAAGTATGTGTGATGGCGCATTTTTTTTCTTCTCAAATTGGTGTGATGATTAAATGAAAACACATACATTTCGTGTGCGTTACGTGAAATGATAAACTGACTGGAGCCATGCGTCCGCAAAATTCAACGCCAAATTCGAGACATGAAAAATGAATAAAGAAACATGTAATTCATACTGTGTTTCCACTATTACAATAAATGTGAAATTGTGAAGTAATTCTTTCAAATATCAGGTGAATATAATTAAGTCCTCTGCGATGTTAAAGGAAAATTTAAATATGATCTGTTAATATTAATATTTTATATAAATAAGATGATACAATCTTATATGGTTGATTAATGCTAATGGAAATTGCTATAACTGTACATAGTTTAATTTCTCTATCGATTTGCTTGGTATACTCTTATACATATTATTCCATTACAGGTTGTGGGAATAGTGCGTTAAAATTAATTAAGTATCGGTGATTGATAAGTGTATATATTTTTTTATATTGATTCATTGTTCAATAGAGTTTAGAGTTTGGGAAACAGTGAATAGAAAGTAAAGTATATGAGTCTGATAATTATTATTGAACACCGCATATATATTATTCCTCCTTGAACTACGAAATTGGTTTACACAAATATTTCATGTTGATGTGGCATTCGATGAAAACCCAGTATACGTGGAATGGCTTGCACTGTCTTGAAATTTTCCAATATTTTAAAGAAAACTAAGGATGAACATGATTCATCCAACGCAGGTTCTGTCTTCGGTGTGTCCTCTTAAGCATGGGAATACTGCCAAGAATTCTCATAGAACAGGTTTCTTTCACATTCCTGAGTCAAACTTTTTACCTTACACTGTCTATACATTTGAACGTCATTTTCTCGCAGCTTCTCCGAATAAGTTACAAATAACGTTTTACAGGAACTCAATTTTATTTTGGTGAGAGGGGAAAACCAATTGTAAATGATTAGGGAGGTACGTGTCGATTTTTCGGTCTCGTGGATAAACAAAATTATGATGGGTGATCAACTAGAGGCATCTATTTAGGCCAAGGTTTCCATACCAAACAAGTGGACCCGTTATTCGACTTATTATGTAGCGCGTGACGAGCAACTGTGTAGAATCAATGAGCTGAACACCGACTATGGTTTCGAGTTTTATGACGTATTGTAGTTTCAACATTAATTGTTTCTACACATTAACAGTTTGTAAGAAGGAAATTATCCTTCCTTCTGAAGGCAATAAAGATCAATAAAATTCTATTTTAGCTAAATAAATAACATATCCGTCAAATGAAAATAATTTTTCTAAGTGAGACACAAACGATTTATGTTTCATGAGCATGATAACTAAACGAGTCACATACTGAAAAAAAACATGCACTCTTTACAAACGAACTACATCGGAAGAGTATTGGATATTATAGAAATGAAGTATATAAATATTAACCTCCTATTATTCTGTAAATACTGGAGCAAATAACTTTGGTTTCAAAGAATAAATGAGGTGGTCTGTGATAATATCAGCTCGTTTTTTGTACTTCGTTTTCAAGTCACGAATTTTGACCCGGAATTTCCCGTTCACTGCATGATATGCAGATATATGTGCAGTAGGTATATTTTTCTTCTTACGTTAAGGACTATGACTTTGAATGGAATAACTCCGGATTTTTCAGTCGTGAGTTCCTCATAGATATTTTGAAAAGTTGAAAATTGTATTGTATTCCGCTGAAGATTTTATTTCCATACCATGGCTCAAATCCTATCTCTTCAATTTCTACATACAAAGAATGATATACCTACTCGATGCATTTGTACATACGAGTATATAGAATTTTTACTACAATTAACGTCCGTTATGTAATCGAATTAAATAAATAATTTAAGACTTACAACTGTATATATATATATATATATATATATATATATATATATATATATATATATATATATATATATATACACAATTAAAAAATTCAATCCACATCAATTTTCCACAAAAGATCATAAGTCTTAAATGATTTCTTTAATTATGTAGAACTTGTTTGCGTGACTTGATTCGTTTTGACCGGTTTCATTTTTCTCTAACATTTTCCATTAACCTTAAGATATTATACGTATCATTCTATGTTTTGTGATCTTTCGCCACACGCTTTTTACGGGTAGTCTGAAGCTTCTATTTCGATATTTTTTTCGTACCTAGATTGCTACGGGTATCAGAAAGAGAGACTATGTGGTAAAATGCTCGAGGACGTGAGAGATTCTGACTGTAATTTATCTCTTTCGTTACCCAGAGTGAAAAATTTTCTCTTCATATCCAAATGTAAGAGTTTATTTCATCTAGATTTGTAATCAAACGATAACCATAGATCGAAGATAAGACACTAGCTTCAGGAATATTTCGAGAGAATTTACTATCAGCAAAATAAAATTAAGTATTGAGACATCGGCATTGCGTAGAGGATAAATTTAAGTAGAGTCAAAATACTGACGAGTGGGAAGTGACTTAGCCTTAAATTGTAGTTGAATATTGCATACGATCTTAGTAGTACTCCATACAATATTTATTGTAAACTTTTTATGAATAAAGTTTTTACCTAGTTTTCGATCTTCTTCGGAAGTAACAAATATTATGCGTAGCATTAAAATAACAGAAAAAGTAATAGTGTTAAAACGTTGTGTTCATAAAAGGTCTTAATAATTATTGTGCTGAGTCGTGCTTAGGTCGTATGAAATATTTTAATTTGTACATTTAATAAATGGACCTAAATAATATAATTGACCTAAACTGTGTAACTTAATTACATGACGATGTTCCCATCAGTTTTTAAGTTCAAAAAGTATGTAATTGTCATAGCAAACTATTTTGTGTGTACAGGGGTATCGCTGGCTCAAGCGCCTCCTCGTCGTCCTGGATCGGGCTCCCGTCGTCCAGGAGCCGCGAAACCGCCGCGCACCACCGAAGCCCCAACTTCTCCACCAGCCATCGGCGCAGAGGGTGACTTGGCGGACGAATGTCCGGAATCCAACGGCTTCTTCGCGGACGCGTACCAATGCGACAAGTACTACGAATGCCGCGATGGTTCTATCACGGAGCTCCTATGCCCAGATGGCATGGTGTTCAATGACTACAGTCCTGACCACGCCAAGTGCGACCTGCCGTTCACCATCGACTGTTCCAAGAGGCCAGAGCTTCGTGAGTACTAACTTTTTCTTTTGTAAGAGAAGATAATGCAAGCATAATGAAGTTAACTCTTTTGTCAATGTTAACTCTTTTAACATCTTTATTAAAAAATATTTGTCCATTAAAATACTTATTATGTGAACTTAATTTAAATTCAAACAATTAAAGCATATAATGCAGAATTAAATTTGAATATGGCAAAAACATATGTATAAGAAGGTGACCTTACAATTGAGAACCACAAATGTGCCATTTCAACATTCATTATTCGTTTCACATTATGGTGTTGCCAATAAATTTAATAATACAAATATTTAATTTAAAATATATTTGTTGTAATAAGGCCAAAAACAGTTTAATTATTTAAATCTCACTGTATTTTTCATTTCATTGTAAAATGTTTTATTTGGGTAAAATTGTAAATTTTATCTCGACAATATGTCACTAAATTTTCTTTTAGTAGGAATATACTTAAATTTACGTTAGTTCAACGGAATAGAGAAAATGGCGAGCTGATACTAATGAAGCCAGTTCTATACCGAGTTAGAATAACTTGTCTTCGGCGAATGATAGCCCAGGATGCAATAGTATTTTCGTGGTCCAAAGAGACTTCTATAACGGATTTCTGTTCTCAGAGACACCCCAGGCGTCTCTCCACTGCCGACGCAAGAATGGTTACTTCTCCCACGAACAGCCTGACGTTTGCGATAAGTTTTATTACTGCGTCGACGGCAAGTTCAACATGATTACTTGTCCTGATGGATTAGTGTACAACGAAAAAACCGGAATCTGCACATGGCCTGATGAAGCAAAGAAGAAGGGATGCTCCTCTCAAGGTATTTTTTTTTCTTTTCACACGCCTTAAATTGTGATGGTGTTAAATTATCTGATTTTAATAGAAAATGAAAAACAAACTTAAGTATTGCTGTCGTTTTATCTACTTTAATATTTCCCTGGGGTATTTTCTGTGTGTTACTGAGGGGCCACGATATATTGATCATTTTCACGAAAGTGTTAAAAATTATATTTCTAATATTTGCGGATGATTCCTCGTATTTATTGATATAAATATTTTTCTCAACTATACAGTTTTTAAATATTTAATGAATGAATATTCTTATTTGACATACATATAAACTATAATATCGATGATAATTATGAAATTATGTTTTCAAAAATTACTTTTTATATAATACTTTCAGGGAAGTGTGGACATTTTAACGAGAATTGTTGATTTCAAATGTAGTACAAGCTTCAAAAGTTAAAAAGAATACTTGAACTGATGTTTAGGACAATTTTATTACCTAATTCATGAATTTTGTTTCTCTATTAAGAGTTGGAGGTTCTAAAAGAGAATGGAAGAATAACAATTCTACATTTTCGTTCGAATAATTTTAACTCAAATACGGTGTGCCCTTGATGATCGGCTACAGGGTTGTTCTCATCTTTCTTAATTGAATCTTCACGCGGAAGAAGTGATAACTTCATTCAGGGTAAAATTGCGATATGGAAACTCAAGCTCGCAGCCATTTTCGCATGATCAAAGCTATCTTGTCTTATTTTAAACTACAGACTCATACGATGAAAAGCACCTTTAAAAATACTTAGAATCATTGACGCTAAAATCACTGCCAATGGCAACTTGATGTCGTCGAAAACGTTCTTTGGATCGTTCAGTCGGTTAGTGATTTTATTTTTGTTTTGAATACATCCAAAGTCATGAGCACAATTCACTTGGTATTTATCCCACCACTTTAAAATTTAATAAAAGAATTTTTGCGGTTAAGTACTTCTCTGTGAGCCGCTGAATTCCCGCAATTGAAATATTAATTTTTCTTAAATATTTCTTAATCTTAGTTCAAAGATAAATATAATATTAATATCAAAAGAATAACTGTTGAAAATATTCTTCCTTGTCTTTACAGACAAGTTTATATTATTTAGTAAATTGTATAATAACCCGGAATTGAAATTAATTTTCGAACTTTACGATTACATTTTCTGTAGTAATTGTTACGAGTATAAGACGCATGTTTTGGGAATTCTGGTCCCAAGACACATGTTGTAATCTCTGCACCCTCTATAGATTTACGTTCAATTGGAAATTATGTCGAATGGTGATATCTGTGATGTCTCAACCGGTTATCCTACAGGACGAACGAGGAAATCTTTGATAGATATAAGTCCAATGCTAGAATGATCATAAACATCCTTAGCTCTTATCAGAAGTAAAAACTGGTAGTTCACATTTTGATATTTATGTTGAAAATCCATGTGATCTCTTGTTTCAGAGGTACTCAAGTTCGAGTGTCCCAAGGTATCTACTGATCAGGGTCAACAGCATCCACGATATGCTGATCCCGAGGACTGTCAGTTCTTCTACGTTTGCATCAATGGAGAAATTCCTCGCCGCAGTGGTTGCAAGAGGGGTCAAGTGTTCAACGACGTCACCAAGACCTGCGATTGGCCACGCAACGTCAATGAATGGTAAGTATGATTTAGAGACGCATTGGGAGATGAGTTTCTTCGAGTAGAATTTAGAAATTAGGGATTTTATCAGGAAGAGGAGACAACCCGAGGCTAGGATAATCATTAACGCGTATCTTACTTGGAGGACCACCTTAACGTTTTTCTTTATAATCCAAGAAGACAATCTGTAAAAGGTCTCTAAGTAGTATTTGGGGAAGCAATAAAAAAGATATAGCTCTTGCTGAAGTCACAATTTAGGCTACAATTACATATTACAATTGATTTTGATCGACTATAATTTAGTTATGTAATTATAATGTAGAAAAGCGACACCGTTTCATATTGCCATATTATTTATTGAAGTCAATTGTTGAATGTTTTAAAAACTCATTTCTTACGAATTATTCATCATTTATATTCGTATTTCATTTAATTTCTTTGTGTTTAGAACTGAAAAGAATTATTTTTGAGTTTTTATGTTACAAAGTTAATGAAGAATTTTTATTATTGAATTAGTTTATTATTGTAGGAATATTAAAGCATAAAAAAATTATAAGTTTTTAATATAACGTTGGTTAGAGCTTTCTGAAAATGCTAACGCAAGACGCAACTGAGACTTTTTTTCAACGCGCGCTCCACTGCTCACGCATGCTGTGGATCCGCCAATCGTTGGAGGAAGAGCAAGTTCCGGTGGAGCGCTAAGGAAGCGAGGAGGTCACTGCGTGGAGAGCGTCCGTCCCGCGGGCAGGAAAGCGATCGAGAGACGCAGCGGACGGGGAGTTTCTCCGTCCAAGTCCAGCTGACTGCCTGGCGTGACGGAGGCTTTTGCGTAGCAAAAGACTCACTCTGTATTCGAGGGCACTTGAACAGGTTCTGGAGATACGGGATGTATTACGACCGAAAGTTAGAAAGCACCGAAAATCATGAACACCCACGAAATTAATAAGACCCCAAAAATTCAAAAGCGTCTTACAGAGTTTTTTTTTCAACTTTAACAATGGATCCATTTCATAATCAAGGAATACTCCGCTTAAACTGCTTACAATGAACAATAAGTAATTTATTGGAATTTATGAACAGTACAAATTTACTTTGCTTACCGTAAATGTGTGAATTTGAAGTTTACATGCGTACTGAAAAAAAAAGATTCATCAATTATTTGTCTATTTTAGAGACAACAAATCAGAAAGGTCATAACTTGCTATATAAATACAAACGAAGATACAATAACTCATATTATCCTCAATTAAGAGGCCAATCTTTGTAAACATAGGCTTCTACATCCGGAATCAATATAAATTTGTTTGTCCGAGACAAAACGCGTCTCAATAGTCAGAACTACCAACGTTTCTGCCATCCTGCTATGACATTCTCCTCGGCAATGTCAAAGTCCTGCAGACCTAAGTCGCACTCTGCCTTAATATTTGTTTCTAGTGCCTAATTTCGTAATAAAATTTCCCTCAAGATATTTTTTAAGCCGTTCACTTGGTTTTTCCCACTACGAAATTGTTTTTAATTGACAATATGAACATACCGCACCAATAAATTGCGTGCATTTTTCTCAGGTTTGTGATCAGTTCTTCACGTTTTCGACAAATATTCACCAAAATATTAAATATCTACGTTCATTCCGTATGCAAGAATGTCTACGTAAGTCCGGAATCAATTTGGACAATTTGGACATACGTTACTTCATTAGCAGTGTAGAGAAAAATACATTAAAATCAAGATTAAAATAGAGGTTTTAGTATAATTGTGTTTTTTAAATCATAAATATTCCTGAAAATGTCAAAGAGATCTTTGTTGTAGTGTATTTAAGCTTCTTTAAATAGTAAGGAAACACGGACGTTAAATACTAATACATTTTCAAAACGGCACTGGTTCCGTGAATCAGTGTTGAAGTCAGTATATTTCATTTTATACATAGTAATATATTTTAGATCTCGATTACAATTTTAATTTTAGCTACGGTAGTTGCATAGTTCAATTTCCTATTCCAAATACTTCGAATGCTTTTGCTTAGGTACGAAATTCAGGGGCTGGTTATGCAACACCGGTATTTTTACACATTCCAGCAATGCGGATTGCAGTGCATTAGGATGCAAATGACGACAATTTTTTTCTTTGCATGTCTACTTCATTTGCTACTCGTGGAATGATAATTATATTTTTCTATATGTTGGTTATGTATAAAAATAGCATATGTGTTCTGTCATTATTACTTTAATGAAAGTGATAAAAACCTAATTACCTCTCCGAGTTGTGGTAGGAGCGTATTTATTTCGGAAAATCTTTCAGAGTGATTCATCCAGAATAATTTTGTGCTAAATATATATATTTAGGATCTATGAACAGAATATCGTCTCGATACATGGTAAATATTTTCGACAATAATAATTCTAAAATTCTTGATCGTGCAATGATGAGAACTATACAAACTTATTTCTGCCACTTTATAAAAGCGAAAAAAAATAATTTTTTTTCCGTTCGTCTGTTCGCTAATAACTCCAAAACTATTGAATCAAATGATTTCAAGATTTTAATCTGGTTCCAGGGTGTATTCGAAAGAAACGAGAGGAGAAATTAATGATAATATAACACAAAATAAATTTTAAATTTTTTTTATATTTTTCCGAAAAAAACCATGTGCGGTTTGTTAAAATTTTCCAACGCAGATTAAATTATAAGTACTTGCACATGTATTCGCATTACAAGTTACTGGTTCAAGTGATAATTTTGTAACTACATTCTCACTGAATGAGATGAGCAAAACGCAATACGTGTTTTAATAATATTCATCGTTCCATCCTATACACTTTTTCAATGCCGACATTAACATTCACCATTGAGTTTCTCCATCAAAAAGGCTTAGCGCCAGAGATTTGGTAACCACTGTTGCTATGAACATTCTTTTCCCCTGAACAACTCGACGTCACATGTTCTAAATTTACTCGAAAAAAAAGTCTTAATTCATGACGGAAAAAGTGCAATTAATGTTTTCTATTAAAAATACATTAACATTGTGTTATGCACTACTTTTTTTCTTGCATTTTACCAAAAGAGTTCACATTCTTGTATTAACAAAAAACTGTAATATTGTACATGAAATTTTGAATTTTATTTATTATAATTATAAATATAAAATAATTTTTATTTAAATCATCTTTCAAAATCTAAAAGATAGGGAAAGAGGTAAAGACCTCCGAAATCAGCTATTACTTATACCTGAGTCGATGACAATAAAGTAAATACTACAACACTCATGTTATGTAATGTATGTTTAGAAGCTACATTTTTCATGATGGACGGGTTTCATGATAACCATAATGAAATATCATTTCACGAATGTTTTTTCTCTAGAAAATCGAAGTAATGTACTCTACAATCTCGTTTATTCGGATTAATATGGAGCGCCAGAAATTGATAATTGAAAATGCGGATAATCCTGATCATACTAGAAATAAACACTAAAACAATGTACTCAAGATAAATTACTCTACATGTATTCTACATGAATATGAGATAAAAAAATTGAGTATTGAAAAAATATCCAGAGAGTCATAACAAGGACGCATATGGTACACGACTATTAGAGCTAAACCCTGTAACTTATATATAATGTATAGTTTTACCAATTGTAATAACCAGAAGAATAGTATATTGAAATAAGAATACACCGGAATCGAATTTATATATATAAAGCTGTTATGGATAAATGTAAAACCCATGTGCGAAATTTTGTTTTGGAAGCTAACACTTAGAGAACAGGTTTGGATGTGAGATCCAAATTCAGAGGGTGGAAAGGATTTCTTCAAACCTTTGGATGTGACATCCCAACTTTATACTACCCGAACTATAAGGTTGAGATATCATATCCAGAGGCTTGTAAGAAATTCTTGCCTTCCTTTGTATTTGGATTTCATATCCAAACATAGGATTCCCACATCAATAGTATTTTCTCTGTGAAGAAGTCGTTCTAACACAGCACTTTCATAAGTTTGTAGTCCCGCTTTAACATATATCCGGATATCCTTCCTTCTGTACTTCCTGCCCCTCAAGAGCGCGCCCTTGAGAGTTGTGTGTCTGTCCGCAGCAAAGACTGGTACAAGGGCATCCTGACGGACGAGCAGCTGGAGGCGTTAGAGAACCCCAAGCCCAAGCCCAAGTCTGAAGCAGCGCATCGTCAACGCAACGGTGGTCGCTCTCGCGCTGGAGCTGGATCACGGCCTCCTCCCGATGACGATTTCGAGGAATGAGTCGCCTTTTGAAGACCTTCGAGGAAGTGGGGTTACTCTGCTATGACGCTTCGGAATGACTCCTCGAATCATGTTCCATTACTCGCGAGCTCTCGAGCGATTCACCCTTGACTATTCATATCCAAGCTGACTGAAAAATTTCAAAACTTTTCTAAATATTCGTCAAATGATATAAATAATTTATTATTTTATGTATTTATCAATCTATGATCTACATAAAGTATTTATCAATCCATGATCTGAGTTCTTTACAGATTTTGCTGCAATATCATAAATACCAATTATTCTATATTATAAACTCCTGAAATACAGCTTATAAATGCCTCAAAATATTGATTAATGTATTTATAACGCTGACAAAAAATTGTTTATTTATACTATTTCACAAATACCCAACAGAATTATTGATGATAGTTTTTCTGTAGTTTCTCACTTCGAAATACTTTACTCAGTTAAATATATTTTTAGTTCTTTTCTTCAAAGTCTACGAAATTTTTCTCTTATTTCTAAATTCTTTCTGTTTTTGTTTGCTAGGAAGAACAAACATAAAATTCTTTCAAATAGGTTCATTTCTATGATCTCTTCGTGTTTTGTCTTGCATTACTTTTTCGTATAAGTTTCTTTCTTTCTCTTGTCACTATTTTGGAGTAACAACACTTCTTCGTTTGTTTAGCGTGTATTTCGTTTTGTAACAGGGAAGAATGCAGAGATGAATGAATGAATGATTTAGGTTTGTGTCACATTGACATTGGCCTTGAACAATTAATATGTGTTTTAGAACATTCAAAATAACAATTTCAGGAGAGAGCACGGTCATTCATTTAATTTTTGAATGTTTTGTAATAGATCATATTGTCTGAGATCAGACAAATGTGATATCTCTTATGTACACAATATTTATGATCATCTGAACTTATCTCAATAAAGTATTGTACAATATTTTAGTTTATTCTTTCATAAAAACCTTTAAACCTTGTATTGAATGTATTTCATTATTATTTATTATTTTTTGACAAAAAGAACACACAATAAAATGAATATTAAAATATCATATAGTTACTGTAAATGAGTAGAACTATTTTGATATTTAAGTGGGGATTATCCCATAAAATTTGTACATTTTACGAATTATTTATCAATTAAAGTGAATATTTCATGAAATACTATGAGTAAAAAAATGGAGACACAACACTATTTATATTATGAAAATTGAAAAACTTTATTGTATCACGCGTCAAAAGTATTATAAAGTTGTGATCCTTTATTTTCTATGAGTCTGATGCATTCTTAATTACTTGAGTAAATTAATATTTCAAAATACTTAGAGTTTTTTTTTTCAGTTGAAAGTAGATAAAAAATTCAAAATTGGACATTATGTTGTAGCAAGAAATGTGTAGACGTACAAAAAACGTAGAACAAGTATTTATATACATTTTTTTCATTTTTCCAGCAATATTATCATTTGAAACATTTTATAAAAGAAATATGTCTACATTACTGAAGATGTTAATAGTGCAAAAACGACAGAACGTTTAAGAAGAAAATTGAAAGATAAACGTTTTTAGATTATTTTGTTAGTATTTAGTTTTGCCTTGATTTCTGCAACTCGAGCTTCTCTTTTCTATGTATTCATTGCTCGAACCCGATATCAATTTAAGATTAGTTGGTATGCTGGAAAAAGAAGGGATTGACTCACCATTGATTATCAAATTAATATAGGTTGAAGAAAATTACCGGGTAGGAAATACATCAATCAGTGATGCATTATTACAAAATTCAGAAATAATTTAAACACATGTTTTTAGTACAAATACTCGTACAACTTACAAGAATACACATCGTTACCTAAACTCTGACGGTTGATGGGATGATGGGATAATTAAATACATATTGAAGCAACATGAAATTGTTTGAAGGAGCAACAAGAAGAACCAAATCATTATAGCGAGTAGAAAGAATATAGTCTTCAAAATGAGTTGTATTAATGGAAATGGAGTTAGTAAACAGATTTACTCATTTATATATCAAGAGTATAACAATGATGAAGCTAAGGAAGAAAGGCTAGAAAGCACAGAATATATGACAAAACGGTGTAAAACGCATGCGGAGAAACAGAACCTAGAAAACTAAAGGCACATGACTTTATAAATGGATATGGTACATGAGTACAATGAAAAATGCACAGCAAGGAAAAATAAATGAGGAGCACAAAAACAGCAAATAGTGCTTGAAAATGTAATGAATGGTTCTAATTGTATCAAAACCCTTATCTGGTTTAAATCTGAATTAGAAGAATTTGAAGTAATGTTACTGGCAATGTGAGAGAAGTACTGAAAATGAGTGTGGATATAGTTGATATAGAAGGATTCATGGTTGATATAGAAGGAGACTGGAATGAAGATCTTATGACAATACATACAATGGCACGCAAAACATGGGGAGACAATTTTGGATTAAACTAATGAAAAGAATGTTTGAAATTTTCATAGCCCGCGGTGCATGTGGATCATGTTAAAAATAGTCATGATTCGAGAATGTTTTAATAACTGGCTTAAATATACATTTTTCAGGACGGATGTTCTTTGAATAGAGCGGTGGTTGACTGTTAAAATTTTTAATAGAGGTCATTTGTCTATTAATCATTAATAACTATGCAAATAATATAAACTAAAGGTGGGAAATGGACTGACATATTTTTTAAAAAGTCAAACCATCACATTTGTTTTTGAATTATAATGGAATACTTCGCACGATTGCTCTCGTATGGCTACATTATAGATCAAGAAAACCATCATCTTTCGTTCCTAATTAAAACATTTGATTTCCTATTATTTCACCTTTCACTATTTCGTTTCGGATATAAATTATTGTTTTGAAAAATGACGTCAGGAAAAGATGCTACCTGACTCATTTATTTGAAACGGATGTTACTTGAGTACTTGAGTTTAGAAATTGAGAGCGCTGTATCTGACCAAGATGGTATAAACAATATTCGATGGGAATTGTTCGTGAGTCACGTGATGCTCCATGGTGCTACTCGTAACTGATCTGATGTCCTGCTTACATTATTTAAAGCTAAATATGCTAAATATGAATGAAAGTTGTCTACAATCAGCAGATTGTGGAAAGTAATATCTGCCATATTATCCAGATAAATAAAATTGTCGTGCTAAATAAAAGTAAATGTTAATCTTATCGGAAAGAATGTTAGTTTCATTCAATTTCCTTAGCTGGTTTTGTAATAGGTTTAGCTAGTATCGTAATAAACCGTTTACGTTCTTCGTAATAAACAATTTATTAGCTCGATCCTAGGCCGTGTTTTTTTTCGGTTTTCCTTGTGGTACAGATGGAATTTATATATAGGCTCTCTTGGCTCTATGGGCCGGGGTCTATTGCAATAATTTACCTCGAATTTAGGGTTATTTTAACAGTTCAGATTTAGAAAAAATATTTTCCGAATAATTTAAAGATTTTATTGTGTTATACCTACTTGTGAAAAAACTTTTTTATATTCCAATAAATACAAATTTGTTGGAATTAGGTTGATTTTATGAAACGCGATAACTCCTTTTATTCTTATCTTTGGTGTGTCTGAAATGTTACATCCAACTCTACCTTAGGACGCTTGACCGGAATTGATGGGGTTGTCCCTTGCCCACCATACGCAGTTTGTAAATGCTTTTAAGATAATTAATTAATTAAAATTTACTTTGCATATCAAGATGTGCCATACAGCAGAGATGTAGTGTTTTAGCGAATTGATTCCCGCGTGGTGGTACCATCGTTGATATCACAGCCAAGTCGTAACGGTACCAGCTGAATCGAGCGAAGGTGGCGGTGTCGTTCGCGCCTTCGAACACTTTCTCCCAGCGCTTTCTCCCGCGAGAGCGAGAGTACCTCGCGCGCGCGGGCGGACGGGAGTTTCCGCGTTGCACCGACAGAGCGCTCCATCGCTGTAGGAGAGACCTTTTCCGTCGCCTTTGCCGGCGCCGCGTCGCGCCGCGCCGCGCCGCGCTCTGCTGTGTGCCGTTATGAGTTGCGTCACGTGGTAAGGCGCAAGTGACGTGCAGCTGTCTCCGTCCTCGAGATTACAGTTAGCTTCGTCGGTTTAAAGGTGAATCCGGGAACAGGAAGGACTTTAATTACTTAAAGAGTTCTTCGAACGTGACAAATTCTGAGAGGCGATCTTAAAAATAGCGTGACGAACATTCTAAGAACATACATAATTGAATAATTCCATACTTGAGTCTTGTATCTTTAGTAATTTTACCATAGAAGAAAGAATTTTGAAAAAAGTAATTCATTTAACGCCACGTTATTAGTAGACTTAAAATATTCTACAGACTTCAAGAAAGATTCTCTGTCACAGGCTCGTGATTAAAGATTCTATGCTCATATAAGAGAGACATTCTGAGAAAAGGAAGGTAAATTGAAGAAGTAAAGAAAACTAAACATTATCTAATATATTATTTAAAAATTGTTTTGAGAGGATGATTGTAATACTCACTTCTGTGTGGTCAAAACCTCTAGATCATTCAATTTATCACTGGTAACTTGAACTCTTATTTTACTGTACAATGATATTTATACACTTCATTCACCACTTAATATAAGATAGATGTACTGACATAAGTGATTTAATGCAATAAAATACTTTTTAAGAAGTAAATTTATTTCTTGTTTATTTACTTTGACTGTCTTTGATATTCCTATAGAAAAAAGTAATCAAAGATATGTACACATATCATGCGTATCTAATGTTCGTATTCTATAACAGGATATAAATCGGTCATGTTAAGCTTTATTACAGATTTCAACAAATTTCGAACTTTAACCAATTTGTTCATATATCTAAAAATATAGGGAACTTTTCGAACGAATATATGAAGCGTTTCATAATGTCAGAACAAATAAAAAGTTATTTTTGAGAAATTTTGAAGTTTTATTAGAATTAAATATTATTATAACGAATGAACTACAAAATCCTAACATCCTATATCACATCTCTAACGAGATACTTGTATTTCTGAAGAAATGCGATTACAAGATCCATTGTGATAAATGATTGTTATATAGTCTGCAATATATCTTACTCTACTGTATCCACGATGGCGATCCATTAAAGGAACAGTGGAAATGATAGTTTCTCTTGGTTCGAAACTACGGTTTGTAGAAAATTTTCTTTTCCAAATAAATAAATTTAAAAAAAAATGTTGGGGTGGGAAATTTTCAACTCTCTTAAAAATTGTGCTATTGATTTCTGAGATGTTTGCACCTAATTGGTGTTACAGCGGATAATACGTCGTAATTTTAAAAAAAATTGAAATTACTCAGCATTGTTATTTCACTGAGAATACTATGTAGTAAATCACTCCACACCCAGATTAAGATATTTTTACGTTTTCGAAATTAAAAAACTGAAAATAACGACTTTTTATTTCTCTGGTTCAAATTGCTTTTTAAGGGTGTTCAGTAAAATTTTAGCTCCTCGCGAATAAATGCTATCAAGAATGACTTTATAAATAATTGTATGTCATTTCATACTTTCTAATTTCTCTTACTTTGTGAAGTCTGTTAAGTCTTTATCTTTTCACTGTTTTTCTATCAGGTCAAAAAATCCTACGAAGTTAATTCTGCTGAGATTTTGCTTCAAGATTTTTTCCTCTTACCGCTATCATATTGTTTTTGATATTGAATTTCTTTATCGTTACTCACCATATTAAAACAAGAAAAGGAATTTCGAAACCAAATACTGTTTTTGATCTTTTCTGCATAATTTTTACGAAGAAATAATTGTCAATCAATTTCCTTTCCCGAATTTATTACTTGTTCAAAAAATTTATTCAGATTTTCTCAACTGTTGATGAAACAGGGAAAATTAGAAATGAAGATTGGAAAAAGTATACTGTTACGAAGTACGAATTTATTATTGATCGCATGACCTATTTA
Source organism: Laupala kohalensis (assembly GCA_002313205.1). Lineage (NCBI taxonomy): Eukaryota > Metazoa > Arthropoda > Insecta > Orthoptera > Trigonidiidae > Laupala > Laupala kohalensis. The sequence goes on along the minus strand of NNCF01126235.1, from coordinate 72,332 downwards.
CTGGAAACCAACTGTGCTTATCAGTTCTCCCATTGAACATAAGGTGTTCTGGAAAATACTCGTGCGTTTAATGGCAAATAAAATAATATACCGACCTCCTGTAATAACATGTACTCCCAATAAAAGTCTGCTTTAGTATTGCAGTTAATAAAGTTTCGTATTTTCGATCAAAAATTAATGAGACACGATATTCAACGAGGTAAAAAACATCTATAAGCGGTTTCCATGCGACTGAGGAATACATAACAATTTAAAACAAAATTAAGTTTCCCCGAATGGCACTTTGTGAACAAATGAGTGCCATGTGAATTTGTGGATTGTGAACATAAGATAAACGTTGAGCGCAAAAGTAAAAAAAAATTACTCTTTTCTAAGTACATGGATCGAGTTATAGTCACAACACGGATAATTCCAACATTACATGAAACTGTAGATGATTCTTTATCATCGCGTAAACCATTTCTAAAGACAGCCGCGTCTTGGAGAGACGTATTTTTCTAAGAAATTGTCGACGTGAATACTGTGAACAGTTATAATTCTTGAAGAAAGTGCTTGGAGGACCAGATGATGTACAACACGTAATACGGAATAGAATATTTAAAACATTCATGAGAGTTTAATTGTATAAAAACATCTTCCATGTAAAAGTGGGATAATTAGTTGCGATGTTCAAATTTTGCAATATTAAAACAAGTACAATCATACAAATCAATAAATGTTCTATTTCAAGAAACAAAACAAGTACACTATTCTTCTATAATGGGATTAATCATATTTTGACGAATTAACAAATCTCGAAAAGAAATCAAGCATCCAGAGTATATAAAATTCTCCAAATTATTTCTATACCTACATTAAAAATTAACAAACTATTTCTCAATGCAACGGAGAGAAGTATCTTCGAAAACTGCTAGGGTCTTGGGCGATAGCGGTGACTTGAATTACTCCTTCTCAACTATTACGTACTAATTTATGAATGTAAATTACTAATCATATAATCTCGAAAATACAGAGCTTTCTATTAAAAATACCTAAAGCTTTATAAACAACTTCAATCATTCACAATGGAAAATTCATAGGTTTTGTGCAAAAACAAAAGAAAATCCACTAAATAAAATATAATTATCATTCTGGCAGTGGTTTCAATTACTTTCGATGAGGTTGATATGAGGTAGAGGTTGCATACGGAACAGTCATTGGTGTGGATTGGGAGAGGAAATTCTCAATGGAAAACTTTTAACTAGTTCAGCCAATTGAATTGAATCCACAATCAGCATTACATAAGGAAATATGATGGCATAAGTACAGCACCGTTCTAGGTTATTATTCAACACACTTCGTCATACTCTAACAACTTTAAAATGTTTACAGATGAAACTCATTTAGCTACGTTGGGTCAAGTTGGGTCCATGGAGTTACAAGGTTGATCTGCGAAAGTGTTAACGATAGTCGCGTAAAAGTCGTTTCTACTCTTTGTCATGCATTGTTCGTCTTTAAGAAAATTCAACCAATCGATGGTCTAACTTTCATCCTGGACGAAGGGCATAGAAATGGACAAAAGAAATCAAATTATTGTAAATCATTAACACTGAGCATGTTTTTCAAAATCTCTTTAAGGAACGGTAGATATTTCCCTGAATTTCAAACTGAATTCTCAAATTGAATTTAATTTCAAACTGTAGGTAATTGAAATCGACTCAGATTTAATTAAAAAGTATTACAACTTAAAAACATAATGTATGCCGTGCAAATTCCTTATAGTACTTTTGACAATGATATGAAGTGTGTCTCCGAAGTGTGTATCAGAAATACTACACTTGAAAACATAATATTTGTTGTAAGCTTGTTTGTCCGGGACAAACCGCGTCTTAGTAGATGTAACTTTCCTAATTTTTTTTATTGTATGTTCCTTATAGCTTGATTTAATTTTCCTAATTTTTGGCAGTCCCTTTTAATTACATCTACTAATACTCGGTTTGTTACGGACAAACATGCTTCTATTGACTCCTGCCGCGGAAGCCTACGTTTATATAATATTTGTTGAACTCTGAAGATAACCATCCGACGTTACATTTCCAAGTATGTGCGTAATATACCCTTAAATATGTACGGAATAATTTATATTTCCTCGACATAATTTACAAGTATGTTTTGATAACTTGAATGATAAGATAGATTATTTTATCTGTAGGAAATGCATGCAATTAACGGTACCTCGGCCATTGACTTGTGAATGTTCTTCCACTCACCTTAGTACGGTCATTGATCTGTTTCTGCAATGTACCAATTATCTTCCTTTTGTTCCTCGCCGCAGATGCTACAGTCTTTGAGATCTTAATTGTCTCTCACTTGAAAAGAAACAAAAGAATTATATTGCCTGATATAATTGCATTAATTGGGGATAAAACAAACTGTTGTTAGGTGGTACGCTATAAAGTAATAAATGATAGGGCATTGTCGAAGTTCCATTTCATTTCGGATAAGCGCTCGTCTATAGTAAACAACGTTACTCAATATTTAATTATTTTCTTAACAAGTATAATTATAAAGGAGTAATTTAAAAAATAAATAGACAAAATTATACTATGGCAAATTTTAACATTCTTACGCGTGCAATTAAAAGAGTTCTAAGAGGTAGGTAAACCTCTTAACACAAAACTTGACACATCTAACAACAAATAACGACTCAGGTGTGGGTAGATTGGTAACTCACGCTACGTAAAATCAGTTAACAATTTTACTACTTGGTATAAAATTATGCCACAATACCCACACCACCCAATATTGTGCTAAGGTGAATATTATTTTCGAATGGAAAAAAGTTTTCTTTCCTTTCATTTGCATTTGAGCAAGTGAATGAGCAATAAAAATGTAATTAAATTTTATTGAACTACATCAAATTCGTCAACTTTAAAATATTTAAACTATTTACACTAACTTAACACACAACTTCAACATGATGGGAATTGTCTACACAACAGTGGCATATTGCATCATACTCGTATTATTTAATTGAAGAATTATTTTATTTCAAGAATTCTACCAACTTAAAGGGGCAAATTTTATTAGGTCTCTAATTTAATAGATGAACGAATGGACATAGTTATAAAAAACAATTTTTCGTTTCCACCCCAAAACCAAATATTTCGTTAAAATCTCGTCATATATTTTTTTCACGATTTCATTACTTCCTATACAGAAAGTCCCAAAACTCCGCGTGAATAATAGAGCAACTAATAATAGAGTTAATAGAAACCAGAATCACATAGGAACAGTCCGGAACAACGTTAAATTAAATTAAACGTTTTACACGCCATTTGTTCCTGTGTTCTAATTATCTTTGTGACATTTTACATAATCTTGGTGACATTTCTGAACATGTGTTACCAAATTGATTCAGGTTCTATCTGATTTTATCCGTAGGAATAAAAGTGCTCTACTATGTTCTATTGATGCGCTGGTCCCAATTCCATACGTGAAGTTCTGAGAAATTCTGTATTCCACATATATGGCTAAGTAAAAACCAATAAACATATCAGTATACTCGTACTAGGGTGAAATGAACCTGTGGTGCCATTAACACGAGTGTCTCAGTATATGACGTTTGGAGGCATTGCTCCGCTTAGATTGTCACTACGACAACAAGAAGAAGAGAAAGAAGAATAAGGCGCGCAAATAATATTTTGTAACCACGAAATTTATCCGATAATTAATTTTAAGTACAAGACGCCTTCTCATGTATTGTAATGTTCATAACTCCAATGTTCTAAAGCACGACGATTTCCTGATAGTTTTATCTGCGTATTGCTTCTTGAGAATGAAATTGACATTATCAATATAGGTGTCCCTTTCCTTATAGAAATCTGTCTCTCACGAAACATGTAGTTTTGATTTACTACGTAAATCTAACTATCATGTGGATTTTTTCATCATGAAACCATACGTAAAACAATTCTTCCGAAATCACCTGCGACATATCACTCTAAGCAGCTACCCGTGGTGCTTGCGTGTAGGATCTGCATTGATAAGAAAATGCTGAGGACGAAATTAAATACAAAACTATGACCTTTAATGTTAACTCATAATGCGTACTTCGAGTAAATAAATGAATATTGACCTTTGACTATAAGCTTAATAATTATTATCCTAAAAATCTTAACAATGTCGATGTTAAAAAATTAGCATAAAAATCAAATTTTTTCGACAAAGATTGGCAAAACACACGTTAAAACGCCCTTCAATGACTCACGTTTCTTTTTCACAAGGATGGAAAAAAGTAAAAATCAAACCTACCTGAATTTGAGATCTGGATTTAAATTTTCCTGTATGTTCCAAAACCTTTACGATTGTTATTCGATTATAATTTAAAACTAGATTTATTATTGCTTGCTGAAAAGGTTAAGATGAGTTCTCGGTATCTCACCTTACATCTATAAAAGGGATGGACTATCCCACCCCCAAACAGGAACCCCACACACAGAATAAAATGTTTCAAGTGAATTTGTTTGTACTTGCGTTACAGGAAATAATTTAAAATTTTTGTGAATAAAGTTACATAGTGGGAAGGTTAGATTGAACATAATGGGAAGGAGTGATCTTCCAGAATACCTTAAGAGGTGAAAATGGATCAAGGGAAGTGTATGATGAACTATTAGCCTATGATGCTAGTTGGTCAACGTCAGTCATCCAGTGAATCCGGTTTCTAATTCGGAACCGATAATTTGGGAGTTAAAACTATAAGAAAATATCTGGATTGATGTAATGGTAATGTATGTTATATTTGATGCGTTTTGGTGCCGCAGAAGAAAACAATGTAGACTGTATACGGTTATCAATGAGTATTCAAGAAATAACATTTGTACCGAAATCACAAAGTTCACGCGAGGAATGATGTGGAGGTTCAGCGGATATTGAATAAATGGTCTTCTATTTCGTTTCCTGAAGAATTCTACATTTTGATGTACATGAAGAGGGACATCAAGATGTTTTCTAGTTCAGAAATAAGTAAGAATATTAGATTTGAAGGTGAGTGACCCCAAAATATGATACCATGGACCACACAATTCAATGTTCACAAAAAAGTATTCAATTTGAATTGTTTTTATAAGGAAGATAAATAGTGTCATTTATATGTTAGTTCTGTCATGATATATTGTTAATACGAACGGAGCGGTTCCGGAAATTTTTTGCGAGGGGCTTAGAACTACTGGAAATGAAGTAATTTTATGGTATTTTACGACACTGTAAAAATATAATTAAACTAACCTATGCGAATATCTATGTATCAAACATATTTTTCTTTTCATTCATTTTCATTACTCTCATATCTCAGTTTCCAAGATAATTACCTGGTTCTTTATTATTCATCACTCAATATAAAATACACACTTTATACTTATCATTCTAAGAATTACCAAATATTTGTTTTTCTTTTCTTTAAAAATTTGTATCGCTTGTTCCATATTCTTATATCTTTCAATTAAGTAGCCTTTTCTTCAGATTTTACTCTGAAATATTTTAGCTGTGTTATTTGAGAAGTTTAATCCCTAAAAATCTCAATTCTTTCGTTTCAATGAGTTCAGATTCTTTTTCACAATTGTGTTTTCCAATGCTCTTTATCATCTTCATTCTCAATTTTTATAAACAAATCGAACGTCTGGTAAAGAATCATGCTAGTCTCTTTCCTCTATTTCTACACCGTGTTTTGACAAAGCGCAAGAAAATTCAATTTTTCCCACTCATATTCTTAGGGGAAAAGGGGTTTGAGTTTTAAGTCCCGCCCTAAATCCGCCACTGAGCACAAGTAATTATACGAATTAACCAGGATATAGCACCATTCCAGAATGCACCAAAAATGCTTCGTTTGTGAGAACGTCTCCCCACGACACGCATCATCACGCGAGCCCTCTCCTTCAGTGCTCCCATTTCCCCGCTTCAACAAGGGAAAGCAATTGAAGGATGTTCCTCAAGACTCATGCTTGGCAGCCCAAGTTCTTTGCAAAGGTTTCTGGGTCACTGTCACTAAATGTGAAACTCCTCCAGTCGTCGAGGCGTGAAGCACCGGCCATTCCACTCCAATGCACACTTCGTCTGGGGTTTCTTCTTACTTGGGGGAACGAGACTTCAGAGTCTGCTTTCCATCGCCAGTGATGAACCAGGTAGACGGAGAAACTCTTAAACTACGTACTAATTGCAACTGAAAGAGAATTAATTATAACTATTAAGCTGGATTAAATGATACGTTATATGTTTGAGGTGAGGGAATTTTTTTCACGGCTGTGAACACGTAAACTCTTCGTGGTGTGCAAGGTACGTGTCGGTTGGATGAACTAGACTAATTGATGCACACAAGAAAACACGATAAGAGATCATAGATCTGAGGCAAATTTAATGAAATGAGTTCACAAGAATTCGGAGAGCATACGAAAGAATATATGCTTCTCCTAATAATAAAAGAATTATGCTAGAAATACCAAAATACATGGCTGTATGCGTACTTTGATATAATTCAAGATTATTCGAAAATTATGAAGAATTTTTGACATGAGTCTTTATCCCGACATACTTTTACGTCTTCAAACAAATCACCGATATCAATTTTTAAAGATTGTCTCTTTGTTTATCAGGATAGAAGTCAATCTGATAAAAACGGAGTGAAATATTTAATAAATAAAATGTTACTCTAATATTGTAATAATTTGTAAAACGTCCGTAATAAAAGAATATCGTCTTAAGCATATACGTAAATAGTGATAACTACTTCTATCATCTGCTTATTACTAAATTAAAAATTTTCACGAAAGTTTTTCAGACAAATTTCTGACAGGATTTTGACCTTCGGCGTGTAATACATAAATGCCGCAGTATCGTAGTAACATCACGAATGAAATGATATGACTCGCAATATTATAGATGGAAAGTAATTATTACAAACACTACATACAGGCAAAGTAGGGACAAAAAAGCGGTAATACGGAAAAATTCGGAACAGTGGTTTCTCTTTTGCAATTTGTTGTACATACTAAGAGTAATAATCCTGAAAGTTCCCCATCGATCCGAGTTTCATAACATGGAAATATTTGACGGTAAAATCTGAAATTTGAGGTTAAGGATCTAACAGCTGCATCGCCGTTATAAATTATGCTACAGCCTTAAATTATATTTTATTCTATTTGTTTTTAATTGCTCTTTAATTTACGTTTAGTAAGTATTTTGGGTAAGTCTGACTGATTTTCGGTAAAATAGCATTTAGTGTTAAAAAATGTGGTTTCAACGTTTTTGGTTTTCTTTCAAGCGCCTGTATATTGTGAATCGTGGTCTAATTCGCTATATTATTTCAATCAAAGCTTGTGGAGAAACATTTCACCTTTAATATTAGGTGCAATATGTTGGGTTTTGAATTGTTTTAAATGGATGGAAGAGCGTAGACGAGATGGGGCCAGGAGCCGTCTCTACAAATATATAGATACCTCCCTATCGTGTACCCGTGATGCGCTGAGGCCTGTATTATTGAATTCACCGAAATCCGAAATTCTCAGTTCTATTGAGGCATTGCAAAGTTCCCATATCCTCTCTCTCTCTCAATATTTCTTCTTCGATGGGAACTGTTCTGGTAATCATTAATAGGTTGTAAATATCGGAAGGTGCTTGGCTATTTCCCTCACGCGGACACCACATCTTTGTTACGTGACTTCTTGAACCAGAGGTGTTTCCTGTTATATCACTCTCCACTAACATCCGTTCCCTTAGTGACCGGAATGATTCACCTACTAGACAATACTTTTTACAAAGTATTTCTTTTACCATGTAAATAAAAGAGAGAGAAATAATTTAATTTTGGATTTTGTACAAAATTTTCACAAAAACGATACCAAACAACAACCATTTTCAAGCAATCGCTGTCCTTCTATTTTGTACGGAGATGATTATATTGCAGTTGTCAACATCAATATTGAATGCTTGCAAATTGTTGGTGTTTGGTATAATTTTTCTCAAAATCTTGTAAAGAATACAAAATTAAACTAATTTTTGATCTTTCATGTCCTTAAATGTGCTGCATAAATATTGAAAGAAGATGTTTTGTCCAAGTTTGATGACCTAGAGTAGTTTCCATCCATTCCAGGTGGTCCGGGACTTCTTTCACCAATGTCGTTGGAATTCCGTTTTTGCCTTTGTACTAGCCGTGAACACCCAAATATAAATTCCACCAAAAATACGTCGATAGGTAATGCTTTTACATACCTTATTAGACCGCTTTCTTGTCTCCCACCCACTCTATTGGCCCTATCGGAATATTTGCTCCGTAGATATAAAAGTAGGGAGCTATGCATGTTAATGAACAAATTAGGATTTAGTGTATCATATCATTAAGTTATTAAATAGTTGCTACAGTTTCCCAATCACATAAAAATCGATGAAACAGCTTTCATTCATAAACGTAGGCTTCCGCGGGCGGAGTCAGTATGAACTTGTTTGTGCGGGACAAACCGCGTCTTAATAGATAATACTACCAACGTTTCGGCCATCGTGTTGTGACCTTCTTCAGGGTAATGTCAGAGTCGTATAGACCTAAGTCGCTGTCGTTCTCTGCTGTCGTGGCTTAGGTCTGCACGACTCTGACATTGCCCTGAAGAAGGTCACAACACGATGGCCGAAACGTTGGTAATTTTTGTCTACGAAGACGCGATTTGTCCCGAACAAGCAAGTTCATAACTTCCATCCAGTTCATCAGTAACAACGTCGACATTCAGGGACGTACCCTTGAAACCCTTGATACGATTCACTGTACGGGGAATATCATGTGCATTACGCCCAAACCATCACTTTTTGTATCTGATGGAAGGTTACCCAGGTCACCACTTCCTCAGAACATCTCAAAGCATGGCTTTACTAACATTCAAACATTTAAGCGATACAAGTATGGACTGAAAGATTTCATATTATCTGATATCAGCAAATTAGGTCAGTAAAATCATATTACATGACTGATGATGCTTTTGGTAATATGACGACTCCTGTATCTAAACATCCTTTTTATGTGGATCCCATCTATATTGCTGATGGAGTGTTTNGTAATATGACGACTCCTGTATCTAAACATCCTTTTTATGTGGATCCCATCTATATTGCTGATGGAGTGTTTTTACTACATTAAGCGGCACTTTCAACTACCGTGACGTTCTAGATTAGTACCTCATGTATGTAAAGAACAATTATGGTTGCAGGACGATCATTGTGTTTGATGGATATGAAAATGTGACAACAAAATCACTCGAGAAAAAAGGAAGAGGGAAAGCGAGATTCCTGGCGACTGAAATTTGTTTAGACAATTCATTCACTCTGTGTTTGTGATTTTATGCTCAATACACAAATCAAGCGAAAACTAATTAAGGCATTGATGCTTTACTTTTCACACAATGGTTTTGAATGTAAGCTAGCTAGTGGAGATGCCGACCTTCTATTAGTGCAGTCCACAATTTCAGAAAACAGAGGGGAAATGATAGCAGAAGACACCGTCGTAATGGTTTTACTGCTGCACAACTCTAAAGACGATGGCTATGTTTGATTTCTGAGGGTTGAAAAAAACGGGTCCACATATCACTTTACTCATTAGGTGATGATGTTTGTTGGGCAATCTTACTGTTTCATGGCTTTACTGAGTGCGACACCTTACACGGATTCTTTCAAGCTTGCCAGAAAGACCTGTTTTAAAATATTTACTAAAACAGTTTTGTTCGAACACACTGCAATGTTTTTATAACAAAGACAGTTTGTACAACAAATACAATCTTCAAAAAGTTGAGAAAAAATCATTATGTCATTTTATGAAGGCAAATCCCACAACTTTGAACCAAATGAGGTATGTACTTAACAGGCCACTCTTACTAACAATGTTGGGAGGAATCAATTCATTCAGTGCACTCAAAGTCAATATGTTTTCTTCTTCGGTATGAACAGTACTGCAAAAAATGTCCAGGCTCTCTTCGTCGATCAAATTTGAAGTGACCATCCCTCCGCCCACTGAGTCTGCGTCAGAAAAATATATATTACGGACATATCTTCAAGTTCAGTACTTGCTTGGGAATACCCCTCAATGTGAACAATGTGGTTAGTTTAAATCAGCGAATGGCCAGGTCTATCTTTCTGAAACTGGAACTGATGATCCAATACCACTTTCTATGAATAAGTTTATTTCTGCAACTGCAAAACCGGTAATATGATTGGTATTTTTTTCAAACATCATTAACTTTATCAAACAGTTTATGTTTGATTCTGATTAAATATTAGCATTATTTCGAATAGTGGGTTTTTAAATCAAGAATAGATAGGTATTTGAATGAATTTAATTTGCCTGTTTTATAGTATGTGGACCTGTGTGCTCGTGTCACAGACATAGGATGAAATGCTCAATACAATGAGGTGAATGTATTGGTGATTCCTGCAACAACGCTGTGAGAAATGCTAACCAACGAGACATTCACGATGCTGAAGACATTGATAAAGAAATGATGAGTCTCATAGTGTAAAACTTTATTGCAAATAAAACCTCTGTTTGAAAATTTCAATAGATTTTAACCTTATTTTCCTTATTTTGTCCCTCCTTTCCATCTCCTACTTTCAATTACGTGCAAATTACTTGAGGACTATGAAAACCAGTCAGTAAAGTTTGGAGTCACGGTAAATCTTGAACGCAACCTTGCACGACTCAACACTCTTCCCCGCTGCCCTCACCTTTACGATATACCATTTACCGCAATTCAAAACTCAACATGTTGCGCATGATATTAAAGGTAAAATGTTGCTCTACAAGTTTTGTTTCAAATAATATAGCGAAGTAGACTACGATTCACAACATATAAACACTTGAAGGAAAACCAAAAACCTTGAAACCACATTTTTAACCTTTAAATGCTACTTTACCGAAAATCGGTAAGACTTACCGAAAATACTTACTGAACGTAAATTAAAGAGCATTTAAAGACAAAGAAGATAAAAAATAATTTAGGGCTGTAGTATAACGTATAAAGGAGATAAAACTGTTAGAATCTTAACTTCAGATTTCAGAATTNTGTGAAACTCGGATCGATGGGGAAATTTAGGGATTTAATACTCCCGGTATGTACAACAAATTGCAAAAGAGAAATCTTTGTTCCGAATTTTTTCCGTGTCTGCCCTACTTTGACTGAACTATCCGAAACGATACACATACAGACAACAATGAGGACTTTGAATTTACATGGGGGCACAGAAAAATTATCGGTTATTTATTTTATCTATCAGTATTAAAAATAATTTCGTGTATTGTACCTTTTTTTGTTTTATTGCTTTTATTTATCCTCTTGTTGTAAATAATGTAGCTTCAGGCACAACTTGTTGCTAGGACACTGCACTATTTATGTATCGCTTGAAGGCCAAAATCATGGCAGAAACGTCGAGAGGAAAATCCAGTTGATTGTCCACGAAAGGTCGTAAAGTTCATAATTTCCGCCACGTAGTTCAAAGAAATATGGGTAAGAACTAAATTCGGAATACGGACTGGTCCGAAAAGGCCCCCGTACTATTTTTGAAAATTGACTTACATTTTTATTATTTTTTCTTGGTATCAGGCACAGTCTCTGAGGTGTGTCGAAAAGTATTAACCAATGCAATTTTCGAAAACGGTTTTGATTTTTTTCATACTTTAAAAGCGATTTAGAAATAATAGTTGTACAAAAAATAATTCTTTTCCGCAAGGAAAGATGTGGGAACTGAGCTAGTGTTCTAGTAATTCGGAGACCCCAGCATTCATTATTTGAGTTTGGAATATCAAATATAAAAAAAAACTACGAATAAAATTAGAAAAATATTAGTTAAAATATCCCGAATTTTATTGATAATATTCGCATGAGTTAACAAAATCCCATTTATTCTATAATATGTAATACAAGGGTGAACAATATTATTAATCATAAGATAAATAGATCATAGGTTTTGCTGGAGGGAGTTCTGAATTTTTGAAAGCAACTAATTCGCGATCCTCAAAGTACTGGTATTGTCATACGCTGTAATTTTTCCAGCTATTATTATTCATCAAATAATTACGTAATTTATTGTCTAAAAGAGCAGTTATAAACAATTGTGATCCCGTAGAGGACAATAATATGCAATAATATAAAATTGTTTAAAATTAGACTTATAAGTTTTTAGATATTATTTTCACTGGTTGCTTTTTCATTAATTTTAACAATTAGGTTCATTACAATATCCACGGTGTACGAAATTCGTGTCCCATGTAATTTCCGCCAGAGAGAGCGACAAAGATTTCCATTTACGAAAGGATATTCCTTGACATATTGTCGAAGTGTAAAGTTTCTATGACAACAAGTTAACCTTCCTTTGGAACGTCTTGAGGAAACATTACTGCTTTGAGTGTTAAGGCCACACATTTCTCGCGCATCCATCAACTCTCTTCGTTCCGCTCTCTTTTAGCTCTTTGTTGTACAAGATTTAAAAATTCGGTTCTGGTGATAAACTACTCACACCCAATACTGCTTTTTTCAGTCGTAAATTGCCAATAAAATCAACTTAAACTTAATTAACATTGTTCTCGTTCACTATCATATTCGAATTTAAATATTTTGAATGACTTTGTAAGTAGCTTGAATATTACTCTCACGACGTTTCAACAGCTGCTTTCTTTTTTCATACAAAAAAACGCATTATTTCTGAAAAGTTACACATCAAATTAACTAGAGACACATCGAATATACAAACGGACACAGACAGGTTATCAGAAATGTATAATTGTTTTTTTTTAATTCTGCTCTGATGGTGTGTTTTTGTATTATTTACTTTCCTATAAAATTCTTTTTCATTCTTTACCAAGATTAAATTTATTTATGTACTAGCTTATTACCCGGCGTTGTTTTGTATTTTTCTTAGACTAATCTTCTTTTCCTCAGGAAAAAAATAAAATATATCTATATTGGAAGATCAAAATACTTTTACCTACTGGTTTTAAAAAACACGTACAGCTTCCTAATTTTACAAATTCGTAATAATGCAAACATAATACAAAACGTGGCTGTATACACTTCACCATCTTGCAGGAGCTGATCGAGCGAATTTTCGTTTCCGAAGCATGACGCAGCTGCACCATTTCATTAAAATTCTTGTAGAATTTAAACTATTCGTCGAAACTTTACGATTAAAAAACGTTTTTTATCTTCGTTAAATGCACAAAACAAATGATCCATTAAATTTGATAAAGAATGATTCTTTCTTTCTTAAATTACTTTCTTAAATTGAAGTATTTCAGCACTTATTTTAATAATAACGTTTTATTGATAATTTAGGTTGATTTTTGTTGATAGATCTACGGTGTCGCGGACTTTTCAGTAAAACTCTTTTAGGCAAACAATATTGCCATCCAAAGCTGTCACATACCTTCGAGTTAAGCATTTATATATTAGTATGGATTACAATAATTTGAGAAAAAAAGCAGCTGTCCAAGTATCGTGAGCGTTACTAAAAGTTCAGTCTATATACAAAGTCGTTCAAAATATTTAATCTCAAACTTAACATTTTTATTTTATTCAATATTAAAATCAATGTACATTGGATTCACAAATTATTTTCTACTCTATTCTGTTTTTAAGTTTAAGAGTATTTTGCTTTTCAGTAAAAATATCATGAATGCAATTTTAATATGTTTCTCAGTTATAATGTTACCATTCATTCTGAAGAATAATCACGTCTTACTGATGAAATTCACAATATTTATTTGTTTTTACTACGTCTATCAGCAAAGCATCCACTCGAAATCATGTTCATTGTGACTGACCTCCTTTGTACCTCGTCAGTACCAGGGAAGAACGTACAATGGAAGATTGGCTTCATGATTGCGAGCGGTTGAGTAACCATCACACAGACAGCAATTATCACGCTGAGACAATCATAAGAGCTCATCGTAACAACAAATTCAATGCACAGAATTAATTATCTTAGTTTTTACTGTGAATTTCACCATATTCGTTCATGAGTATATCGATTATATACTAATGAAATAGTTTTTTTTTAATTTCTTCACTTCTTCGTCTCACCAAAGTTAAATAAAATTTCGCCTTTCTCGCATTTCATTTTTCAGTATGTAACAATACTAAGTTTTGAAGTAAAATTCGGTGAAATAACTACTTTAAAATATATGATGTATTTATATTTTACGGATTTAATGACATTTTTATAAAGTTCCAGAGAGGTAAAATTTCGAATTTTGGAAATAAATGATAACAGAGAAGATTAGAAAAACAAAGGTTAGGCAGAAAAGTAATGAGACTGGCAACACTACAAGCGATCTGGCAACGCTGCGCTGTTGTCCTTGATAGGGCACGTGTATCAGTACCCTCCCATAGCTCAGTGCGAGTTTCAACTTCTTCCGTTAACTACGTGATTTTTGTGACTGCTAATAGTAAAGTTGTGTTTTGGTTCTGTGTCAAGCAAAATGGAATTTGGAGCAACGTTGTGCCATTAAATTTTGTGTTAAGCTTGGAGAATCGGCAAGTGTGACGTTTGAAAAGTTAAATCAGGCCTATGGGGAACATTCTTTATCCCGAGCTCAAGTTTTTCGCTGGCACAAATCATTTTTGGAAGGCAGAGAACACGTTGAAGATGAACACCGTTCAGGGAGGCCTTCAACTTCGAAAACTGATGAAAACATCGAACGTGTGAACACTCTTGTGAGATCAGACCGTCGTTTAACATTAAGAATGTTGAGTGAACAATTAAATTTGAACAGATTTACCGTTCATCAAATTTTGAGTGAACATTTGCACATGCGAAAGGTCTGTGCCAAAATGGTGCCGAAAAACCTCACAATTCAGCAGAAGGACAATCGAAAAAACAAGTGTCTTGATCTTGTTGACAGAATCGCTAATGAGCAAGATTTCTTTAGTCGTGTGATCACAGGTGATGAATCATGGATTTTTGAATACGATCCTGAGACCAAGAGGCAAAGTGAGGAGTGGCACACTGCAAACTCTCCTCGACCAAAGAAAGCTCGAATGATCAAATCGAAGATCAAAACAATGCTGATTTGTTTTTTGGACAGAAGGGGAATCGTCCACAAAGAATTTGTTCCTCCAGGACAAACTGTCAACCAAGTTTTTTATAAAGACGTCCTTGAAAGGCTCAGAAAAAGGGTCATTCGCGTGAGACCAGACATTGCAGACAAATGGATGCTCCATCACGACAACGCCCCATGTCACACTGCCCTCTCCATAGCAGAATTTTTTACCTCAAAAGGCATTCCTATGGTTCCCCAGCCCCCCTATTCACCTGACCTCAGTCCCTGTGACTTTTTATTTTTTTCCTAAACTGAAAAATATGCTCAAAGGTCGTCATTTCGGGACTGTAGAAAACATCCAAAAGAGTTAAACGGACGTACTGAAGACCATACCGGTTGAAGACTTCCAACGCTGCTACCAACAGTGGGAACAACGTCTCCATCGGTGTGTAGCTACCCAAGGGAACCACTTTGAAGGGGATAACATTGATGTTTGAAAAAAAATAAAAACTTTTGTAAATAAAAAATCAGTTTCATTACTTTTCTGCCTAACCTCGTAGACCAGACTTATATTTTGATTTGTTTATAGATTGCTATCCATGTACATATTTAAAAGTATAGAATTTTGTGTTGCTATATTATTTACTTCTCATATAATGTAATGTATAAGAACTCCAAAGAATGAAATTTTGTGATTCTGAGAAACGGTATTTCCAATATCTAAAATGTCATGAATACAGGAGCGTAATTAAAGAGGTTATTATCTTTTTGCGAAACTTAAAATAGGAAACTTAAAAAACCTATTTGCATGCAACACATTACATAGTGTTACAATTCAAATAGTGTTTTAATTTCTCTCAGATATATAATGGTTTCTACTGTGTCAGGAAATGAAATATTTAAACGAAACTTCAAAATCGGATGCTTGAATTTTTTTTCATTACAGAAAACTGGTCATTACAGCAAACCGAGCTGAACATGAAACTCGTTGTGTTACATATATTCTTTGTCGATCTACCAAAATAAATGATTACAATGTGTCAAAATGAATAAAATAATTCTCTGTCAATTCTGTGCCGCGATGTTTTAAATCATTCATAGCAAATACATAAACATTGTCAAAAAAGTCAATTAAAAGATCGTATGACCTGGAGAACAGTCAACTAATTTAATTTCCGGACGCAAGCAAGGAACCATTTTTCTCTTTGTTTTCACGTTTTACAACACTTTTCAAGCATTACATTTTTAGCAATACAACAAATAAACCCACATTTGAGTGACCCCGTCTTCAGCACAGTCATTAAGGGGTCCCACAGTCATTAATTTCTTAAGTCACCATGCGTTAATGGAGCGCTCTCTTCCCTTTAAACTGCGTATTGTACAGCACGTTTACATATTGTGAAAAAATCTAGTATATTTCTTTTCCCCCAATTAAAGAACTATTGTTGGAAGGGTATCACATTTTCCTCTTTTTTTCTCCATAAATTTTGCCCTTTCTTTTCAATAAATATCACATTCCCATAATATGTGGTCTACTGTGTTCCAGTTCTTTCTTATATTTACGGTTTCTTTTACCTCGTTAAAAATGTTCCAAAACTGCCATGTCCCGTCAGAATTTCCAATATGCTAAGGTCAGTTCGAAACCATCACAATTTTTTTCTCCTCGTTCCATCCTATATCCTGAATAAAATCATAACATATTTTTTCTTTTTCGTCTTCCTTTTTACTTTTACTTTTTTTCAGTATTTCCTTTTTTCCACTTAGTTTGCCAGTTGTCAAGTATTAACCTCCTTTTCTATCTTCACTAAATATCTCTTCTCCATTTATCTGTATTTTCCCTTTCTTCTTTAGAAGTCTCATGTACTTCAATTTAGCTACCGGAAGATATGTGGGTCAAATGCCACAGTTTTCTTCTAAAGCCGTTTCGTTATTCACCGCTCATTTTCAGTACACACACACGCTGGATACTCTTAATTTTTTTCTTCATGTTTCTGGATGGTCATTCAGTGTCCTCTAGGTTCCATAAGTTATTATGGGTCTTATTTCTCCGGTATATGATTCAACTAGGTCCTGATGAGTCATTGAATATTTTGTAAATCCAACTCGGAACATGGCGTTATAAATTTTTCCACTTTCTGTTTTCGTAAAATTTTCTCCAAAATTCATTTTCTCATCTAACTATATACCCAAATATTTTAGTGTCTTCTCTTCTTTTAGCCTTTTTCCTTCTAGTCTAACAATTGGATCTCTTATGTTTTTTGCGCTATTTCTGAACCATGTTATCCCGGTTTCGGTCTCAGATATATTCAATTGCATCCTCTAGCAATCAAGGGGCTATCCCATCAATTCCGATCAAGAGCGAATTTGATGGACGGATTTGTCATTTCTTCACCCCAATGCACAATCATGGGACGCGCCTCCCTAAAATGAGAATTAAAAAAAAATACTTCTTCTCATAATATCTATTGAATGTCAAAAAATTTATGCTTCATAGAATACAAAAATGTTATTTATCAACGACGTATTGTTATCACAGTTCAGATGAATTTCAGAGATTTTCCAGTAGATACATATGCTGGAAAGAGGGTTATAAAGTTCATCTTTTCCGAAAACCACTGATTTCGAGCCGGATAGAAGGGTGAGTATTAACATCCAACTGGCGGTGGCGCTGCGGGCGTGACGGTTCCAGAAGCGTACGCGCGGGGGCGGACGTATGAGAGAATAGGGGGGTGGGGGGTGTTCTGAGTGGGAGGGAGGGGGCTGGAAAGCGAGTCGGGCAGTGCGCCGCTGAGGGGACCAGTCCGCAGCCCAAGACGCTAGCGACACTTAGTAGCAAGAGCAGCTCGGCGAAGGCACCTCTCGTAAAGACACAGACGCCATGTCCACTTCAAGGAGCAGCCACCGGAGGCAGCAACGAGCATTGCCTTCTGGGTTGGCAACCGTCGTCCTGGTTGCAGCCATCGTATCCGGCATCGGTGAGTGGCTTTCGGAGAGCGGTTATTATTAGGTTTCAAATATAAAATCTGTTACGAAGTAATAATACAATTATGTAGCTCATGAACATTTTCTTCGGATGGGAAAATCTAGTTGACTTCTTTATGGAAGAATAAGTACTATTAAACTATCTTATTAATATATATGTTTAAGAGAGAGAGAGGAAATTTAACATTAATTTATATTAAAAAATAATACGAGTATAATCAATACTGATAAACTTCAACTATCTGAATCGATGGGAGATTTATATGAAATTAGTTGTGAGTAGGAAATTATTGTACACTAAACTATTGGTATTGTTTAATATAGTGCCACTATATTAAACCTAAATTATTTTAAACTGTATATTGAGAATAACTTTTCTTTTCGATAAAGTATTTAATTAGTTACTTTGACACAAAAATCCCCATTTTTGGAAGAAATGCAATTATCCGGATTGGGTCCGGTCTCAATTGATAACTAGAGTTCTACTGTATTATTGGTTTCTTTCATCAAACTTGTTTCAACCGGCTTTCTTCTTCTTCTTCTTCTTCTTCTTCTTCTTCTTCTTCTTCTTCTTCTTCAAACTGGTACTCGCGATTTTCTGGATCCAGAAATCAATTGTTTAAAAAAATGTTTTTATACACAGGTTACAACAAGGAGCAACCATAACACTTCTGACAATAAAAGTAAAAACTAATATTTATTTTACATTTTTGATTCCGGAAGTTGAGAGATGATTGCAATACAAGATAGAAATTGCAATACAATATATAAATTTTTATTTAATAGATATTCAGTAATTTTTATGAGTAAACTAAATTAATCCCATTAAATAAATATTCCTGGATACCAGAAAATTGAGCTATGCTGAGCTTTCGATGAGATTGAACATTTAATCGTTTTTTATAAAGATGTTACTAGTTCTGAGATAACTTATTTTATGGATCACATGATATTCATGTGACTTTCATTGGTATCAACAAAAATTTGATTAATATGATGTACCAACTAAAATCAAGAAAAAGTTAGAAATGCCAATCCTATAATTTTTTCTAAATGTTCTAATCACATAAGTGTATTGTAGCTATGTAAACAATGAATGCGTATGACTTTATAACCAAAACAGGGTTCACCTGCTCGCATCACGTGTAAAGCAAGGTAAAGAAATATTATCTTGAAAAAGAATAACATACTACAGTATCAAATATTCTCATAATCAAGTTACTTTTAGCACACACTTGAACAATCAATTATGATTTTCATCCTCAAGGAAGTGAAGTTATTAACCCAATTTCAGTCATGCTGGGCGTTAGCAGATCTACTTTATAATTTAATTGCTAATTGTGGAGCATTAGTAACATTATCAAAGAATGATAAATTAAACTCGTTTGTTTGTTGCTCATAGTTTGTTTGTTACAAATTCTATCAAACAAAATTGAAGTTCGCTAAAGCAAATCTACATATCTGGTTTCTGAGCCAATGCATCTTGCACAACTTGTGCCCCAAATTTATTGACTGAAGCGCAAGAATATATCATCATCTGCTTAGAAAGCGCTGGAAACTGGTCGCAACGCGTGGCTTCGGGCAGAAAGAAATAGGTGGAACTGTATTGGATCCAAGAAGATTCCGCAACCCTCCATGCTGAGGAATGGGACGTCGTACAAGATACGATAATCTACCGGATCTTCAAGCTCTGCTGTAATCACAAACAAAGGCAGCGTATGTTCCTGACGATGGCTGCTATGCAGCAGAAAAAGCTTTATAACAATAAAACTATGAGCAACAAACAATCCACGTTTAATTTATCATTCTTTATACTTTTACTCTGCACTTACTAGTTATAACTAAAAGTTTGTATAGTTTTTTGAGTTAAAATAAACCCAATTATGGAATTGATAGTATGAAGAAAATTAAACAATATGAAAAACATGGTGTGATCTACCGTCAGAATCATCCAGAACAGAAGATGCCGAAATGTAAGGAATTTCCATCGTAATCCTTTAAGGTTAAAATTGTTCCATAAGTAATTCTATTATTTAACATTTTAAAAGTTTTATATGTACATTTTAAACATTTTTATGTACATTACAATGAAACATTTTATATATACATTATAATAAAAAGAATCAAAGAGAAGAAATAGGACGAATTATTATGAGAGCTTGAATCTGAATTAATTAGAAATATGTTTCTAGAGATGTTAAATGTTTGATTAGTTCACTTTTAGGAGAACATGCTGATATAACAATAATAATCATGAAAGTAATAATAATCATGAAAGTAATAATAACCGAGAGTATACTACTCTATTCTTTGAATAATTTTGTTGGGTATCTTCTTCCGTCTTTTTTTGCACCTCCTCTGTTGTTTATGAGTCATTAAAGACTCCTCATCATTACACGTAATACATATTCGTACAAATTAAAAATAGCAGTAATATTACTCAATATTTCTATAATGTCTCTAAAATTATAAGCTTCTCAAATTGTATTTCCGTAACTTCATGGAATATGATGCAATCCGTTGAAGAAAGTTAAGTTTACTAGGCAGTAAGTTTCTTGCCAGCAAATCTACTTACCTTATTGTATATCCCTCACTTTCACAATTCTGCAAATGCTTCCGACCGGATATTACAACGTGCATTTCTTCCTGTGAATTACGTAAGCGCCGAGTTTTATTTACACTCTAAAATATTTGGAGTAAAATATTGCGGAAAGACGCTAGAAACGTTTGTCGAGTCACCATTGCAGAATATTATTAGATTGCACGACATCTTAAGAAATAATTTTTATTTTATTAGACAATATTAAAATACATTTAAATAACAGCGTATACAATATGAAACGAACTCATACACCAAACAATTTGAATTTGGTTTAAGTCATTATGGAATTGATCGCTTATCTTAAAACACTCCAAAAAAGACGTACATTTTAAATTCATCACTCTCAAATCATTAATGAACGAAAGAAGTTGCTCCCAAATATGATTTCATTGATTTGACTCGTACATAAATTGCAATGGTTTCCATTATGCGTCTGTTTGAGAAGACGAAAGTATAATATTCCCTTTCGTGAAGGTCTATGATAGTGCCAGCATATTTATTTTGAAAATATTCTCGTCTCATAAAAACGTAGAGCACTATGATCTAGGATATCCACTGTATAGTTGCCTTTTGGACAGTGCTACATAGTTTTCTCATCCGACATTTTTCAGGGTGGAATTTTGTCCTCCGATAGGCAATAGAGGCAATACTACCAACTGATAATAAATTAGTATGTAGGTAATATCTTGACGTTATCAAGACCTACCAGATTGACAGATGAGAGTAGAGAGAAATCTACGAGTATACTCTCGGTGTCTCTGCTTGCAATCATCGTATCTCTTATTAGCTATTGGTGTGACGGGCATGGATCAAAGCACATGCAACATTTCTGAATCACACACAAACGTACAGGGTACATGAAACATGACACAATTCAGTCATCAATCATATAAAAAAAATTTAGTAAAATTTGGAGAAAATCAACGGAAATGAGATTTTAAATTTTGAACGTCTCGCAATAATTTGAATAAAGTCGTATTATATTTTTTTTTATTTCTTCCCTTTTTACATCAACTTATCCATTTTATTCGTTCCCTAGAGTCCTTTAAAGAATCGTATATACACCGCTCTCTCTTTCTCTCTCTCCCAGGTCAGTGTAACGCATCTGCAGCTCAGAATTATGTAAAGCCCAAACATCGTGTCCAGCCAAGGCGGAAGAGCGAGCCTCACTTCCGCAGCCCGAGGGCTGGTCGAATCGAGGGTTGGGGCACACCCAGCGAACGAGTTCCGCTAACCGGGGAGGAAGGAAGTAGTCGGTTCGGAGCTGCGTGCGCTGCGTAACGCAGTTCATGCAAAGCGTGCGTCGGAGCCACTTTTCCTCGCCAACGCCACGGCATGCCAGGGCGTACCACCCAGCGCTAACTTCGTTTACTTTCGCCGCGAGCGCTCACTCACTGGGGCTGGGGATCGTCACGAACCGTGATGACGCGGCACTTAATTCGTTCCTTTTTGGAAGCTTTTATTTAGCTACACTTTTTACTTGTACGTTAAGCTTAAATCTAGCAAGTAACTGTTGAAACAGTTCGCGTTATCGGAATTGACTGAAATTTGGTACGTACATGAATCCGTTCACAATACAATATTACGGCGTCTACCGTAAATAAAAACATCTTATAAAAGAGGTTTTACTTACAATTTTATTTCGGATGGCCTTACTTAAAAGTTGTGAATAAAATAATTTTGAGCAGAACTACGATAGTGCTAATCATTTAAAGAAAAGAGTGAATTATTTGGTACCGGGGATACATCAACCGTGGTCGGGTTGAAGAAGCGAAGAATGGACAATACGCAATAAAAGGGAAGAGAGATAATGCGATAAAGAGGAAGAAACTATCAGGGCACAATGTTTAAATACTAGATTTCACCGCGCGAAAATATGATGAAAATTTAATGGAACAAATATTATCATAAACTTAATTTCACCGTTAAGACATTCACAATTTGTGTAATATATTTTAAGTTGAAGGAGGTGCAAAATTTTTGTGATCTGAAGTAGAGCGTTTCGAAATAGAACATAATTGACTATTCAAAAATAATAAAATTTCGAAGTAAATTTTTGTACGTATAAATGCCGTGAGTTTTATATTTCAGACAAACATCAAAATGATAAGAATTATGTTTCTTAATACTGTTGGAATCCTGATTTCATATAACTGTGATAAAATTTAGTTAATGTCAAAATTATTCATACCTATACCACCAATGAAATTATTAAATGCATTCTTCTGAAACGCAGAAAACACAAAGAACAGTAATAAAATATAATAAATATATTATTATGTGATGTACTAGAATAATTTCTTGATGCTCCAGAGTTTTTATATTTGACACATAAGGTATCTTAAAAAATATTTTCCTGTAATATTCCCTTTTACCATCTTACATATCGTATCAATACACTGTGCAGTGGAATTTACGGTTGGCGGAGGGACAAGCGATGTTAGAAGGCGTCTTTATAGAAGCCAGAGAGAGGGAACAATGTGTATCTCATCTGTATGCTACGCGCAGGTGTCGCCGTACTAAGCTGTATCCGCCGCATAGTCCCGCCTTCTGAGACTGCCGGCGCCGGCGAAGAACATTGTCCCGGATTTTGAGATAATGGATGAACCAGTTTTGGAAGCGTTGAGTAAGAAACACTGTTCTCTCCTTCATCCTCATAACCATCATTAAGAAGAAGAAATAAGGGTTCAAAGACGTTTTGAGACATATTTTTTTTAGTAAACAACCGTAGTTCATAATTATAATAAAAATTACGTTTTTAAGTAATTTATTAGTTAGGAATTCGTGTTGAATAAAAATTTGATTATAAAATATGATGTTAATTTTTGTGAAGAAATTGAGATTGTATATAATACATGAAGTTTTATTTCTAACAGAATATTAATTTGCCAGCTGGACTTGAAAAATACTAAGAAACAATATAAATGTATATAACAAAATTCTTCGTATATTTCAATTAAAGAATTACTGAAATTATTCTGATGTTTTCACCCAGTCTTTTTCAACCATTATACGGATAGTACGTGATGTGTAGTTCAGTCCTTGATAAGGAAAATTTCCAGAACAGGTGTAATGTTTCTAGAAGTGCTATGGTTAAGTTACGATGCCAGAATTTCGTGTTCAGAAGCTGGTTCTGCTGTACACGCAACTCACAAAAAGTAAAATATCATTCGTGAAAATCTCGATAGGTATTGTTGTAACAAGTTCTTTTCCTACAGAAGGGGAGCGTACAAGTCATGAAAGCGAAGATGAGTTCAGACAGAGCGTATTAAGGGTTGAGGCCGAGAGGGGAGATGAAGATAACACCTGAAGGGTGTAATTGGAGGAACTGGTACAAAACTAATTAAGAAAAGGGTATTACACTTATCGTTGAGAAAAGTTTCTTAGTGAATTATATAATTCAGCAAAGTATTATTGGCATATTTATTAACAAATTGACAGCTTAATAAATAAATAAATAAAAAGTTATGATTAAACTTTTACTACCCAGCTTGTTAATTAATAACGATTTGCTAATTGTGACATTTGATTTCCGTATTTTACATTTTTTGGTAAACATTGTAAATTGTTTAATTAGTCAAAAATTGAACCCGGGTATATCCAAAGAAAATGATTCGTTTTTGTGACAACGACTTCTTGCATGACTGGTCAAAATGGAGTATGAGAAGGACGACAAATGAATTGATACAATTGATAAGACTAGAGAACACTTTAAAGAAATAATTGAGAAGAATAGAGGCAGACCACCATTGTTTTGGTTTTCAAAATTGTCCATTTCGGTAATCGGTATATTTCGGACTAACATCGTTTTATAAATATTATGAAACGACTAAGACAGTTACATATGAAAATAAAATAAATAAAATAAAAATTACTTTCAATAAATAAACAATACGGTGTTCGAAATGTCGACGATATTTTCTGAGACATGCCAACAGCGCACGTTCCTATGTTCGACGAAATAAAGGACGAATTAAATGAAGGAGAACAAATGTCAGGGGTTATTCTGGGGGTTATGACAAAAACTCCGGAAATGAACAGTAAGTCAGCAGTAAAGCAATTAGTAATGGTAGGTTAAATGGAATTTTGATTCCATGTTACAAAAGATGTCCAAAGTTATTTATGCCAGGCCTTCTCGATCACCGAACTGAAACCACATTGATTCTTACTTGTGGGAGCACCTGAAGAGTGTTGCGTATGAAAATGTTTTTAGGTCATTTCCCCTCGGGAATCACTCCCTGAAGTTTGTGCTTTAACTTAATATTTACTCTGTACAGTCTGACAGATGGAAAAGGAACGAGGGGAGGTGGAGAAGAACACCTTGAGTGCATTGGAGCCGCTGTTTCGCTGCAACGCCTGCGCGACAATAGGAACGGTCGAGGCATCCACACTTTCTAACACTGACCTCTTCCGCTTCAACACACCTGCTACTTATCACTGCATGGGTTAAGGTAGTATGAGTGACATGGCTACTATTCATGAATATCATAAATTTTCTCAAAGGAAAGAACAATCTATTACCTACAAACTCGTCTAACAAAATTTTGACCTTTCGAGGATTCGAGAAAACCATTTTGACGTTGTACTGACCCTTATGGATAAAAGCTCAGAAGGAGCGGGTTTTAATGAATTCGGTGTAATTTCTTATGGAACCGATAAAAAATATCAGATCTGGCACAAATTTAATATAAAACAAGAACAGTGCAAAATTTGCCTTGTCTTACCGGTCAAAGAAAGTTACCAAACAATGCAAAACTGGAGTACTTAAGTCAAACAAGACTCATTTTCGAATATATAATTTCAATGTAAAAGGTGTAATAAATGGTTCCAAGTTTTTAATAAACTGTAATTAATAAATTACCGTAACAGTGACTTTTTTATATAAGCAGAATAGACTACATTACTGAAAGTAATTATGTTCTTGACTAGCGACTGGCACGCTCATACTATCTTATATTGTGATTGAGCTCCCTTTGTTCTTACTACTATCTTATTGATCCTATTATCATATTTCGACAAATTTAAACATTCTATGTCATTTTATACGTCCTTGTTATAGCTGAGAAAACACTATGGATGTGAAACCTTAGTTTGGATGTGAGATCCAAATCAAAAAAAGGAAAAGATTTCTTTGAACCTTTGGGTGAGACATCCCATTCTTAAAAAACGAAAACTATAAGATTGGGATGTCACATCTACAGGTTGAGATGTCCTATCCAAAAGTTAGGATATATATTCGCCGCGAATACATCATAAACGCATAAATATAAGTAATGTTTTCACTGAGATATGTCTTGACATAGGGTAAATCATTTATATATGTGTGTGTGTGTGTTACAAGTCATTTAAATGCGTAAAATGATTTACCCTATGTCAACACACACACACACATACATACATAAACAAGTAAATATGAATATTTTGTGCACTTTTTTAAGACCAAGAAAATATAAATGAAAAAATGAAATATTTATTGAATTTCAACGAGCGATAGAAACGTACACCAAAGTCAATTTTTAAATATTTCCGAATGTAACGAATGACTTTGCTTTGCGTCTGGGTGAGATCTTCTGGAGTATAGGTAATGTACTCGCTTCTTTTGTCGGCATCGTGAAATATCAAAATATACACGCCGCTTCTGTTCTGCTGTTGAATGCTCTAGTTCAATGAATATTACACTTGTTTATTTTATTTTCCGAAATTTCAAAATAGCTCTGAAAATAAATTCCATTTAAAGAACAATAAATGCGCTAATATCAGTTAAAAAAGGTACAAACAACTTAAACACATCACATTATTAACCTCATGTCACGACATATGTTAATAACAAAACTTCCTCCACATTTCACACGCCACGGAAATCTCAGTCAGTTTCTTGGGTGTAAAGTGTGAATTGAACATAGAAAAACTTCTAAATTGTTACTGATATCATATATGGGTTTTGCATTCATTAATATTTTTGCAGATCCCATTAACCATTAGCTCGACAAAGAGATTTTTGTGCCGAAGAAAGGGCATATTGCTTTCAACGATACATTATGAGATCATAAATAGTACCTTTTTATTCCATACATGTTCTTTAAAATTGACTGTATTATATATTATTTAGTTGGCGAAAATGTGACTTCATTATTCAAACTGAATAAATAAGACATTAGTACAGTCAGTTTATTCATACTTACATAGTTACTATACATGCTTTACACTCCTTTTTGTCTTCTGTTAAACTCTGCCATCGTGTCATTTTATCTTCTCCAGTTGATATTTCCGGACACGTGTTCCTTCATGATCCCTTCAATTTTGTACGGGGAGTTCTGAGACATTCTGTATATTTACATATCTAATGGGCTAAATCCTTTTCGTCAAGGATCATCGGGCAACCAAATAACTGAACAGTTTGTTTTCATTTTTTGTAGTATTCTACATGCATTGGCAATTATATTATTTACATTAATAAAATATCTAACTAAAACGTCAATTCTTTTCTTTCACGTCCGGCATTTATTTGTGTCATCAAAGTGTCAAACTGTTAGGTTTCTCTTTTCCTCATTACCTCTCTAAATTTCACTTCAAGCAAAACACTCTGGATTCTTCATCCATTCACGATGATATCCTAGTTCTTACAGAAACACAGGTTATCGCGTTTCTTTACATCCTACTATTTTCCCCGTATCATTGGAATGATGATGCCTCTGTGCGAGAGTGAAAGAAACCAGGTACGGAGGTAGGCAATTGTCACTGGCTCAGATTGAGAATGAAGTCAAAACCATGAAGACTTTCCCCCAGGAAAGTTAAATTTTGAAAGAATTACTTCTCGATATTCCTCGATCCAGCTACACTGTTCAAAAAATAATGAAAATGAAGGTTTTCCATGCAGACCCGATTTTTCCTCTGGTTATGTTTCAGACAGAGGTGAATTCATGTATAAACCCTATACGAACATAAAGGCGACAGCATATGAGGAGATGGTGTCCTTATTTATCTCGAATTTTGAGTTATTTTATAAGGTTAATTAGCAATATTTCGCGATATTTACAGGACTGATAAGAAGTAAAATATTTTTGGAATTTATTAACCTTAGACTATGCAACATAAAAGTGTAGACGAAAGGATAATATACATTATAATCACATCTTTATAAAAACATGTGTTCCAACAACAACTTCTCTGTAGGATCATGAATTGATAGAAATACTGGACCCTTTAACGCTATGCTTTATTATTATTCATTTTGTACTGACTATACTTTTCATGACCTTGCCGTTGACGAACCCTAAAGCCCCACAAAAAAAAACTTTTCATGTATCATTTGTCCTAAGTACACTCGAAATCTATTGCTTATTAAGTAAACGAAGAGATTGAAATTGTTTAAGAAATAGTGTTAAACCGAGTTATAATATGTGAATAAAGAATAAATACTAATTCGATACAATCAATTAACTCGATGTGGTAATGTAGCAGTATTAATTTCTCTTCTCTGTATGTGGTCGAGTAATATCGCTAAATTCGGAGCAGGACAGTGCCACCCCCTGATAAAAATGACGTCTCATCCTCGCAGCGTTGTGTTCACAGTCGAAGGCACAAGAAAGGAACCTCTGAAATCGAAAGGAAAGTCCTCTCGCTCCATGAAATACGTTCGACAAAGCGCACCTGTGACGAGCCTCGCAGCGGAACTGACATGACGATCGGTTCCCCGGCCTTGGCGTCCTGCACCAATGCGCTCCAGCTTTTTCCTCCCAGATTGAAAGTTGATGTAGATTATTCCACTATTCAAAGATTCCGGAGAAGAGAAATCAGACGGATCTTCCATTTTCTTCTCCAATACAGTCACAGGGAATAGGGAGCTCGGCGCGAGAGACAAGATTGAAACTTTCAGTTTCATTTTTCCTTTCATTTCGTCCAGCTTTACCACTACCTCTAGTCCCGAAAAAAAGAGGTAGTTTATTCTCTTTGTTTCCCTTCCTTCCTATTTTTTTTATATTCCCCGTAGCATTTCTTGTGATTCCTTTTCTTTTATCCTTTCTATTAATTTTCGCAGAGGAATTATCAAGTATTTTTCATCACCTTAAATTTATTTATAAAACACGTGGAGGGAGAAATGTTTGAAGTACAACCATGAAGGGCTTCCTCTATCTCAGAGAAATATATGTGCTAATATGCTGCCCTTTGAATAATTTTCTTTTCCTGTGTCCTCGTATAAAATTGTTTTCTTTAAATATGTAAATAATTTTTCTATAAAATATTTTTGATTAGATATTTAAACGGATTCTCGGATTTTCGTTTTCTTTTTCACATTTTCATACGAGGTATCTTCCTCCCTTCATTCTTGTATTCTGCTCCTAATATGTCTAATACATCCTTGAAAATAATTTCAGATAGTTTTCTACATTATTTATTCCAGAAATTAGAATATGCTACCCATGTATACGATACCAATAACCTATTCCAAAAACGTTTTAGTGAAGAATATATGTGTTTTAGTAAAAAAAAAAGCATTCATTCACTTTTTTACTTTACTTCCATTGGTTTCTAAATTCGTGAACTATCCCGAATACATTATAATTCATCACATCATTACCAACTGTAAATTGGAAGTTTTCACGCATAACACACATTCAACTCCATTTCCTGTAGCAAACCTATATCCGCATGCCAATTTAATGATCACCACTCACAACCTTCCTTAATGCGCTCAGTGAAACTTCAACTGCATGTCAAGGTTCATTCTGACATTATAGAAAGCAAGTCCTTAATTAATTCATTTTCAAAGAGACAAATGATGCACTCGAGACGAACGAAATTTGAGTTAGAATTCGAGCAGGATATTTGCACGCGGGACGTTCTCAGTCTGAAGCACCGTCACAACTTCACCGGAAGCGGTAATATAAGGTAATATTGCATGTAATCTTATACAATGAACTCCCACCTATAAACAAAAATTGACACAAATATTTGGACGAAGAATTTTCTTATGCGATCAATTTAAATATTTTACAATCACACACCAGCGAGAAAACATTAGTTCATAACCTTAAAGAAAACTATTTTTTTGTTCCCTCAAAACGAATAACATCGATAATATGAAAAACACGCCTACAAAAAAGAATATAAATTATTTTCATTCGAAGTGTTAGTACTGATATTATGAATTGCCAAAGTTTATATTGAATAGTTCATTGAGGAATTAAAAAAATATTACTCTGTTATTCTATTCTCAACAAAAATCGGCTAGCTGTGGTAAAATGTTTTGCTTCTAACACCTCGGACGAGAATTAAACTTTCGTATTTCGTTATATGTAACTTTTATTTTCTTGCAGGACGCCGTTTATTCAAGAGCAATTTCAAGTTTGTATACGTAGTTTTTATTTCGATAATAGTATTTTCGTAAGTATTTGTTAGGAGCTAGTAAAAAATATCTCAGGAACTTTTTAATGATTTTCCGAGTAAAAACATTCAAATGAAAGAACTGTACATCTGATGACATGGAATGAATTATATTTTTATGCAATTTACTTCACATCAGAGGTAGTAATCTGTTTTCCGACAAATGTTATTGTGACGCTGTTCCTTAAAAATATCCATTTCATTAAATAAACGATTAACGTAAATATTTCAATGCAAATAAGTTCGGTAAAATCGTGCCATTTACAGTCTCGCGAGTTTAAAAAAATATTTTAATAGGTGTGGAAAGAATTTACGAAAATAACTTAATGAAATCATTTATGCAACAAAATGGGCTTTGTAGTGGAAGTTTATTTTGAGAAATAACAAGTAAATTGAGCGGTTTCAAATTAAAAATGTTATAAATTAATTAAGCGATTTAAAAATGTGTGAATTAAGCGATTTCTTCTTGTTTTTCAAGAAGAAAAAGTTCCAGGATGTAGAAAATCAATTAATAATGATTATAATAATAAACCAAGTCAAATTAACATGTTAAGTAAATTAAAATAATGTGATATGAAGTACTCTGAAATCCCTCATCCGAGACGCTAGAGAAACTATAAGGAAAGGAGATACTTCGGGGGAAATAATTACGGAAGTCTGATGTGTTTTGTGGCAACATCCTCTTCCCAAACAGAAGACTCTCCCTGCGTCTAGCGAAGCCGGAAGTGAATTCGTCCTTGAACCCTCGGGGTGCGAGTGCGACTCCCGACGTCACCAGTCCGACGCCGCCAGCACTTTCACCGTCGCTCGAAACCCGTCGTGCCACTAGGCTGCTGCTCCGGCTGTTGTTGGGCGCAGCACAGTGGACCGAAACGCTATTCTTCAGAGATAACTCTTTTTCCTTTTGTAAAAACGATTCGGTTAAATTTATGAGGTAAAATTGAGTCATCTCTCATATACTTCCTCGTATAAATGTAGAGATGCCATTTCTCAAGAAATTCTAACAAAAATAGCTATTACATGTAAATCTAACAAATAAGACAATCGCTTTTATTTCTGCCAAATGTATAATTTTTTTT
>NNCF01126235.1:0-41239 GCA_002313205.1 Laupala kohalensis | reverse complement strand
ATAAGAGACATCCAGAATGCTCTTAGAATCGTTGATTTTTACTCCTGCTTACCTTATACAAATATTACCGTATACAAATCATTGTGCTTACTAACACTGATATACTTCCATCATTTGTCTTTTAGCGCTTCAGGCCGACATTCATCTCAACTAGCACTCATAATCGAAAAATTATGTAACTATTTTTCTTGTAAGATAAATTAAAAGAATGCAGGAAAATACATTTATAGATTTGGCGTACCCTAAAATTCTTAAACGAAATAATTTTTTAATTATTTAGGACGCGCAAAAGTATATTTCTTAAACGCTCGGGGCCGTATTCTTCATGAATATAACGAGAAAAGAGACAGATTAAGGCACCATTTGTCTTGGAAGACAGACTATTGTTTATGCAAAAGATATAGTCATTTCAGTCTATCTAATGAAATGACTACTTACTTTGCTGTATCTCAATAATAAATATTAAAACCGCCATTCATCTTGTATCCACTTACTCCAACGTGATAATTTTAAGGGCAAACTATAATATCTATGACGCTACAATATCATTACTCTATGGAAATTATTTTCGTCATATGTACATTTGATAAATTGAAATTAATGACCAACAAAACTTAAAAGAAAACCCTATGTATAATTGAAAAACAAAATAGCTGAAATTTGAAAACTTAATTTTTGAATTTTTGTCCTTATCAAAAAATTTAACCCAACTGTTCGTGGCGCAGGCGAGGCCGCTATTCGTTGTGCAAGAGTTAATGCAGCGAACGGTATGACGAAGCCCCTTCCCCAATGCGTGAGTTGGGTAATCTCCTACTCGACGGGTTTCGAAGCAAAGACCCAACGAATTTGATAGTAACAACACTTGCCGTATGTTTCTTAGACAATTGACACGAAAAGAAGCATCTCAGTTAAAGTGACCAACTTGACCATAACTGAGGTCCATTCACAAAATGTTTAATACCAATTATCTAAAACTCATTGACAATGACATCTTGTCAATGTTCCTAAAAACTAACATTGAGTAACAGTGAACATGCATTATACTAAAATTTTGCAATTAAGTTGATATTATAAACGATATTTTTGTAAACAATTATTTATTTTATGCTAACGTTTCATCAGGAGATTGCTGCCATCGTCAGGTGAACGTGTGTGTTCTTGAACATACAAAAAAATGTTTATTTATCTTGGTAACAAGTTGAAAACAATTTAAACACAAATACAAATCAAACAATGACATATAAAAATAAATAATTTGAAAAAACAAACCATCAATGCAGAAAATCATTCTAAAAAACTTTAAATTCAAAGCAACTTTAAATAAAGTTGTCATTGTATGTTTGTAAATTCTACGTAATTTCATTGTAACAATATCAATTTAATTATGTTGTAGACGTGAATAATGTCAATTTTGCAATTAAGTATTATTTTATGTACGCTTCATTGAATAAATGTCGTGGTATGGTTGGTGCGAGTTTTCATCCGAATCCAAACAAAATCAATGATAAATTTTAACCTATCATATTACTCAAAATGTTTGAGTCGTACAATCTTATTCGTGAGACTGGATCGTGAGATAAAACAACTGAATAATAATGATTAAATCCTAGAAAGTACAGAACTAGAGAAAAACATTTATTCACTTGTATCATTAATCTGAGTGGCGTTATAACATTACATCGTAAGCTTCTCTTTCCCACACTGTCTTCTCTCATTTGAACAGGTCTTTAGTTTCCTCCTTACATACTTCCACATTTTCCATTTGTGCAAACTAACGTGCTCACTTTAATTAAGATCATATATACTCCATGATATTTATGGAATTTTATATCATATTTGCCACTTTTTAACCACGTTTCTGTAAAAGATTAATGCTATTTTATGTATATGAAATACTGTTCTTGGTATAAAGAACACATATGATAGGCAAATTTTCCCGAAAAATGTTTGTATGAATGAGAATCGTTTTGTACGAATATAAATATTTTTTGTAAAGGTTATCGCAGATTACTTCATGTATCCTGTATAAAAATGATAAATTTATGATTCCAGAAGGAGCTTTCAATTGTCCTTCGAAAGACGGAGAGTACGAGGATCCCAAACAATGTGATAAGTATTACGTGTGTAACGATGGAATAGCCAAGGAGAAGCTTTGCCAAGATGGTCTCGTGTTCGACCCCACCATCAGGAAACGAAACAAGTGTGACCAACCCTTCAATGTGGACTGTGGAGATAGGATTGAATTACGTAAGTATATTTTGCTTGGCAAAGTTTTTACGTTTACAATTTTGACCACGTTAAAGCAAACAATAGACACGGTTAAGACGAAAAGTCTTTATTACACCCTCATTACTCGTGACTTTACGTTACAAAACCTACGTTTGAGTCTTCAGGTGAACCGAACGAAAAACACAAAAAAAATTGAAAATACTTTTCATCACGTAGATAAGAGTTTCACTGGTTGGTAAATATTTATTGATGCGGGTTCAATAGAATTGTTGTGATAATGTGATAATTTATAAAACAAATCTCAGATATATGCAAATGAAGTGTGTACAAATATTTATAACTCTTAATGTCATTGAGGTTAGTTGAATATACAACTTCAGTTTTAAGTGGTTATTATTTAATTTAACACGAAGTTATACACTACATTGAAAAAAACATTTAGGGTAGTAGTGTGTGGTAAAAAATGTTTTGAATTACTTCAACATTCTTCATAACCTTTCATCTATTACGATGAACACTTCATCCTAAGCCGAGGACAGAAGATTTTACAATATAAAAGGTTTGTGATTGGACCAATTTTCAAAAATAAGTCATGTTTTTTCTGTGAGATTCAAATATGAGTTTTATTTTCAGAACAATATTTATGTCCAGAACAATAAATATTTTTGTCGAACTTTCAACCGTAATACCCCAGATTATAAAAGAGTATTTACCGGAAGGCTTGGAAGACTCGTGGAATTTACTACACAAGAACAAACGACGTAACATTTTGGGTATATGGGTCGTGTTACTAAGACGCTCCCTATTCTATCCCCCAAAAAGCTATATTTTGCGTCCAGTTTTTGAGGACTGAGGACTTTATATGTTGCTCCTCCCTAATTTTTCTACTTCTGTATAAATTGTATTTTTGTCTTTTCTTACGTGGTCGGACGGTAGAGAAGACCCTATGGTCTGAGTCTCGCCACTATTTAGACATTTATTATTATTATTATTATAACGATAAGTAAATATGTGATTGTTTTGCAATACCAACAGGTTAATTGTATTGGGGTGATTCATGTAAGTGTAAAATAATACTAGAAGGTTTTGTTCTAAGAAAATTTTGTTTTGATCCTCAAGAAATAGAAATATTTTCTCGTAAGGAGTAGAGAAATTCAGCATGTTATTTAGAGCGCTGACAAGACTGGCCTTTCTCAACTGCTATTGGGTCAAGCAAATTACTTTGTTTACATAATTCGTCTCTTCTTCAGTCGAAAACATAACACGAGTAGTTTCATCAACAAAAGGTATTCGCTTTAAACATTCAAAACGCCGGTTACAAAATACTCACTACATACTTTCACCTAATTTTATTTACGAATTACTTGTAACTAAATTTTGGATATAGTATTGCCACACCCGATTCAGTGTTTGTGTCACGTATTCCTTGTTTTAAAACTAAAATTTTGTTAATTAAACGGATTATTCTAGAAGATTCTAAGAGTCCCTTCTCATAAAGCGAAAAAATATGTTCTATATAAATATATTTGATTTAAAATGAATGGATTCATCTGTTCAATTGATGCGTCTTTTCAGCTTATCCAGTTTTTAAACTCTGTAAGCTTTGTATTTTATTAANAGCGAAAAAATATGTTCTATATAAATATATTTGATTTAAAATGAATGGATTCATCTGTTCAATTGATGCGTCTTTTCAGCTTATCCAGCTGAAACTCTGTAAGCTTTGTATTTTATTACNATTTTATTAAAATTTTTCATGTTAAAGACAATGGTAGAAATGGCGCAGAGGGTCATACTTCATAGAAAAGAAATAATATTACAATACGTGTTTCGTTTATTCCAAACTGAATTTTGTTTGGTAAATGTGCGAAATAGCAATGGTATTATCTACCATTGCTAGATAATATTGTAGGAGTTATAAAATTTTGCTTGATGAAGTACAAGTTACTCATCTTCTTGCGCGTATTAAAGAAATCATTTTGGTATTCTCTCAAATTGCATTGGTTTAAATACACATAATTATGAGACAGGCTTTTTATTATTTAAGACAGATACATTTTAGTATGTACTCAAATTTTGACGGCTATTTTCGATACTTCTGTGTAACATCCCGACTTTTTTCTTCTCAGTGTTACCATTTGAAATTGATGATGCTCCCTGATTCTCCATGTAAGGTAATTTATAGTCCTCATTAAATATAATTTATAGTCACATTTTTGTAACGTGACTCAGACCGAAGTCTGCTTTTCTATCTAACAACTTCGAAAAGTTACAACTGTTCACAAAATTTGATTCAAGGGTATGACATTTATTGACAAGGTATGATATTTATTATTGGGAGACAAGCTAACACTGTCATTGAACATGCGATAACCTACAGATCTCAATGGTAGACGAAGTCTAGGAACGATGACATTGTGTAGTGGACAGCACACCAGCGCGAGAAACTGAAGATCCCGGGTTCCATATCTCGTCCCGTCTCTCACTGTAATTCAATATACCATCAATAATCTGTTACCTCGCCGTGTGGTTAAACGCCATTTAAGGGATTATGTGTGTTAATTAATGATATATTTTATCGTGAAATTTCTTTTTGTTTTTCGCAGAACCACCGAAGGGCAACAACAACTGCCCGCGCAGAAACGGTTTCTTCGCTCACCCCGACCCCAGTGTTTGCAACAAGTTCTTCAACTGCATCGAAGGAGAGTACACAGAGATCGCCTGTACTCCTGGACTGCACTTCGACGAATACCAGGGCATCTGTGTGTGGCCTGACACTGCTGGTAGACAAGGCTGTAATGCAAATGACAGTAAGGATTCTGTTTCTCATCATGTTTTCTATTAGAATGACAAATCGTAATGACTATTTCTGGATAGCTCCGATTGTGTGTATAGAAACACAAAATTAGCCATAATGTCCGACTTCTCTAATAAATGAATATTGTTATTGATTACTTTTCATTAATAAATATTATTTATCATTTAATTTATAATTAATGAATTTAGAATTTTTGTAAATAAAATACGTGAACTCACCTAGAGCCACCACGAAGATAGTCCCAGTAGTTTCGCTCAATTTCACAAGTTTGGTGAAAAGAAAACTTGTAGATAAATAGACATAGCAGAAATAATACAGAATATATAATCATATGTAAATGTAAGGAAATAACGTAATTATGAAATATTAATTTTCTTTGGTGCATATAAATTTTCCGATCACAAATAGAACGAAATTATTTCGTGATATTTCCATGGAATCAGCGAACTTACCCCGTTCTACCATGACCAACCCAACTTCTTGACAGAGTTTGATATACCACCACTTTAACTCAGAGATGGATGATGTTGATAGAGTGTTCAGATTAAATTAACTCATTGAAATACCAATCCTCTCTTAGATCTTTGTTGTATTATGTAGAAATATTCCTCACTTCAATAAAAACGGAGTCATTTCAGTTGTCCAAAATTAATGAACTTTTAGATTATATCAATATTATTCACTTTATAAAAGATATTTTCTTCAACTTCTTACCATTTTCATTATTTCTCCGATCAATGCCTAACCATACGTCTATTATAGAATAACTTAAAATAATTGGCCAAGGTTTGTGTACCACGTAACCTCTCCAACTGATAACACATAAAATTAACATATGAAGATATCAAGATATTGACATATATCATTAAGTACATCATGCCGTACTCATTTAGTAATAACTTTCCTTTCAACGCTTTCAAAACTTTTGTTTCAGTAACTGTTTGCTTTATGATGTTGGCTTTTTTTTTATCTAGTACTAATTCTGCTAATGTTTCAAAGAGAGATTCTGTCTATGCTCTCTTGCGCTTTTTTGAAGTCCAGAAATATGCTGACAAACTTTTTTATTGATGTGATGTAAATCTTTCGTTGAGTTTTTTCAGGTTGATCATTTACTCTATGTACAATTTTCCTTTTCGGAATCCGTTCTCATATTCACCCAGTTGGGGATCTCGTTTAGTTTCTGCGCTATTGAGGAGGACTTATAATAACTATTTATGAGATATTATAAATACTATTTCATTTTTTGAAATAGTCAGTGTAAATAACTATTCCATAATTTTTTGATATTTATTACAAAACTATGTGGCTTGGGCTAACGTTAAATTTGTATTTAGTAGATAGATATTTAGTTTAAATTTTCTTTTGAACGGTAACATCGTTTCAATATATTATTACCCTAAATAATGCCCTATTTATGTTAGTTTAACCTTCCTTTTTACATAACTTATTTAACTAATAAATTATCATTTTTTTAAATATCTTGTTGTGAGAATAGTAGATTTTGAGATAATATAAAACATCATTTAAAATGTGATTAACAATTATAAGTAATGAGCTTCATCAATAAACAACTTCACACACAGTTTTCTCCGTGGATATCGGTAAAGGAACGTTAATTGGATACCAGCATCGACCCAAAGTAAAAAAAACAAACATGTGTACATAAAAACATGTATATTTAATTTAATTTAATTGAATAAATAATATATTGCATCCTTAATAAAAACAAATTATATAAAGAAGATAATAGGATATTAATAATATTATCTAGGGCTATCAGTCGAAGAAATACTTTTATGTTGAGTGATTTTATTCTTGTAATGGTGAGTAATTTCGGAACTAGGGAACTATAGTCTTGCTCCAAATCTTACTTTTAAAATTGGAAATTAGTAGGTGGAATATTGGATTGATGAGCAATTCTAAGGTATCGATCCAACATTCGTCTGATGTTGTTGAACACACCAAACATGTTTTCCCGGCTGAGTGTCTCAGATCACGTTCCTATCAATTGAATTTAATGATCTCATTCTTTGCACCGCCGGGTATATCGAATGTTCTTTAGAAATGTTAATTGCATATTTAATTTTTCAACACAGACGTGTTTTTTCAGTAGCTTATATAATTAAGAAACGGAGCGCGCATACGAGATTCAATTTTTTTAAATTGTAGTTGAGGGAACTGATTTTGTAACCATAATTTTTCACGTTTGTAAAATATTAAAGGCGTAAATACATTCTAACATCCCATCCGGTTCCAGGTCTTTCTCCGGTTTTCTATCGGGTAAAGGGGGATTTTTTTTATAAGAGGGAATGCCATTAATAATTTTGTTATTATCAATCTCAGATATTTACTGATTTTAATGGTCACATTTTTTTGGAATAATAAACTGATGACGGTACGTATCATTTTTTAGAAATATGAAATCCACTTTTGTCTTTGAGCTTAATTTATGAGATGGCCGCTTGTTTGTTCCCGGAGAATAAATTAGTTTATTACACCCCAACTTATTTATTTTCCTTTCCGTAAACACAATATTTTGTTTCATTTTGCAGAAAAGCTAAAGGATGGATTTGAGTGCCCGAAGGATGCTCAAGCCGATGGGAATGGACAAGCAGTGGCTCATCCTAAATTTGCGCATCCTGATGACTGCCAGAAATTCTACGTATGTCTCAACGGTGTAGAGCCCCGAGAGTTGGGATGTTCCTTGGGTGAAGTGTACAACGAGGAGGATCAGAAGTGTGATGCGCCAGAAAATGTCCCTGGATGGTAAGTGTTTCTATTGCAGAATTGTTGTTCAGATTTCGTGTTATGGATAAGAAAAGAACGATCAAAATTTTGCAAGATCTCTAAAGCGTGAAGTATAGAGGATTGACAGACTTCTAAGCACCCATCTTACCCTCCTAAACTACCCGTTTGGAATGCCGTGAAAACAATGTGTTAATATTCTACTTTCCTTACTTCAATTATTTTTTAAATAAAATCTACGTAAAATTTGAATGAAAGTGAATATGATCAAAATATCAAAAGTCGTTATTGGGTAATATAAGGATTCATAAGACATCCATTGCAAAATAATAATAGCAACAACAACTCATCAACTGCTTTTGATTCGTTATCATTTGGTGTCACCATTTTAGACTCATTTTCAATAAAACAATGTTTATTAAAAATTATTAATTAAAATTTGAATTAAGAAAGTAGCCTCGCAGGTCAGACCCGTAGAAGCTGCTGGACGAGTGAATGGGCAGAGAGTAGAAGCCTCAATAATTACGTTGTGGCATGATATCTTTCTATACATCAATAATTGAAAAAAATAAATAAAACCTTGAAAAATCAGTATTTCAAAACCTACAAGTTTCACTCTATCATAATGACGTTAATATTGAAAGTAAAGGATTCAATATTTCCTATGTTTATAATAATAAATTTATTGTCAAAAAACAGTACAAACTGCGTATGACCACGTGGAGGAAAAAAAAACAATTTACTCTCCGGAAGCAAGCAAGGGACCATCCCATCAATTCCGATCAAGGGCCCTAAGGCAGAGGCGGATTCAAAAAATTCAGCAAAAATTCCTAGATAAGATAAAAAGTTAGCTGCGAGTTATAATACTAATAGAATGTCAATATGTTTGTAATTTTAAGCAAAAAATTACATGTAAGTTATTATCGAACTATAGATTATTCTGAGTATAGTGTTTAAAAATCATAAGAATTGAAATAACACTAAATTCACGATTTATTGTTACAATAGACACGCCCCTAGACAAAGCCTAGAGAACCTGTATGATAAATCCGCCTCTACCATTTAAGAACGGTATTATTTTGTTTGCTATTATAACGTTTTGAATCTATCTTAGCTAAAAATGTTTCGAATCATTCCTTTATAATCTCAGAAAAGTTGTAGAGTGTCAACAAAGAAAGTACATTATCTTGATCATGGAGAATATCAGAAAACTTTTCTTCATGCTTCATAAAATTGGAAAGAAGAATTGAGAAGTATAGTCAAAATTAGGTAAATTGTTTGCGGTTAATTTGTTGCACCTCAAGATAAATTAATTCTGTGACTTGATTAAGAAGAAAAATTGTATTGAAAAGTAGTTTAGTAAGACATTTATCCGGTTACTTATGGGGGAGGAATAACACTGGATGGATGAGACTTACTAACAATTCTTATTTCTGACTTTATATATACAAATGACTTCAAGAAGTGAACATTTACTCTTATACCTGTTCCGGATGCACGGTTCTTAATCTACACATGTACTTCCGTTTCTTCCATTCATAACAGTTCCAGTCCAGAAACCATGAGTAATGGGATATATGCATAACCTTATAATATTTAACCATGAATAACTCTTTCTTTCTAACATCACTCCTTATGTAATGCATGGAATGAAAATGATGTTCTTTAATTGCATAATTTAATAAGATATTTATATTTTTTTATTTGTATTAGTAAAATTCGAATCTATTTGTGATGGAACAATTTCAGTTGATCTCAAAGGTGGAGGATGAATTTCCCATTTATAAAACATTTCACGCAAGATAGTTCAGGAGCTGTTCTAATTAAATGACGATAAATCACTTTGGAAATTAATTAACTTGTCAACTTATTTTTATTTACAGTGAAGGGAAACTGATATAATCAGAGCGAGAACTGTAATATTTATAAATATTTCCAAATAAAACGGTTTTACTTGAAAGTAAAATACTTAGTTAAAAATATTTCGAAGAATAAAACAAAAAATCAATTGCAGGATAGAAACTTTTCATTCTATTGGTGATCACGTCGTCTCCGACCTCGATATTATAATCATTCCATTATGTGCTTTGTGGATGAGATTGATACGAATCTTCTACATAATTATACAAAACAAAAAGATGAACTCGGTGGTGTTGAAGCAAACTTAGTTCCTAAATCACCATTCTTTATGAATTTGCCATTGTGCGTCTGGGGCAGTATTTTATTTGTATATGAGATCACATCAATAAAAATTGGTGAACTGCGTTTGATTAGATTTATTTTTCACTGAAAGTTACTATTTAGCCCCCTCAAAAAATTTTCTGTCACTCCCGAATAGAGTCCGGTCGACACCTCCTACGTTGAAAATGATTTCTGCGCCTTATAAAATATTTGGAGTCGCCTCTGAGAAGAATTAATAAGTGATTCATAAATGGATAAAAAGGAGAATTGAGTGTTTGACACACGTATGTATTAAAATATTTAACTTTAGAAAACATACAGGTTCATAATTACGTTTAATGTGATTTATATCTCTGATACAAGAAAATATTTATTATGTTTGATAGAACTTCAATGATACTGATGAAACTGTAGATGATGTGCCTATTACAGTTTTGGATAACAGCATGGAATGAAATTCTAACACGAAAGGTCGAATGTCTAGATATTCATAATGTATTCATGAGAAAGTTAAACTGTTGATGGTTCACAAATATTGAAAATTGTCTGAAAGATCTTTCAACACCGTACATTGATTGTTAACAGATATTGTTAATAAATATACATGTAAAAGTGTCTCAATTTGTGGGATATTATTTTAACGTTAATAGGAAGCTATTAAAAGTTATGTTTCTCGAATTTAGAAAGAGACAAGTGTTATCTACGAGGATATTGAATCAGTTATTTCATGTATATAAAAATGTTAATTTTGTAAAAGTATCTTGAAGGTTTCTCAACGTTTTATGAACAAACTT
The DNA here is from genome assembly GCA_002313205.1 of Laupala kohalensis. Lineage (NCBI taxonomy): Eukaryota > Metazoa > Arthropoda > Insecta > Orthoptera > Trigonidiidae > Laupala > Laupala kohalensis. The sequence goes on along the minus strand of NNCF01126235.1, from coordinate 30,472 downwards.
TCTCGTCAACACTCGTCAAACAATGTCGACTCTCATTTCCTAAGAGAAATAAAGAAAGCAAAGGATACTTGTTAGCTCGGAGAAATATTTATAGACTGAAAGTTAATGTTTACAGAATTACTTTCTCTAAATAGTAAATGCTATCTTCTCCGTCTCAGTTTCCTTTTTCACGAGGAACATAATCTGTACTTTTTTATATTTCACTCAAGAATTCGGGGACATTGTAAAATGTACATCAATAATAACTTACATGTAATTTTTTGCTTAAAATTACAAACATATTGACATTCTATTAGTATTATAACTCGCAGCCAACTTTTTATCTTATCTAGGAACTTTTGCTGAAATTTTTGAATCCGCCTCTGCCTTAGGGCCCTTGATCGGAATTGATGGGATGGTCCCTTGCTTGCTTCCGGAGAGTAAATTAGTTTTTTTTCCCTCCACGTGGTCATACGCAGTTTGTACTGTTTTTTTTGACAATAAATTTATTATTATTATTATTATTCATGTGGTCTACGTTGCTTTTCAAGATTTGTTTATGATCTATTTATTCTTCGGGTGCAATTTTCATGACGTTTTTGAGGATGATGAATGTTGGGTTCTCGAATGGAACAGTTAATTTATTCTTTTAAGTGATTTGAAATTAGTTGATTTTTACATTCAACATCACTCCCTTTTACACAAAATAATACTTGGAAGTTATTAACAGTGCGCAATACGTTTTTAGATTCCTCTGAGTACCTGCAAATTTTGATTTTTATAATGACGGGAGTACATTCAATGTTTTAATTCAAAATGTTTTAGTCGTTAATCAAAGAGAATGTCTTACATGTACATTCAGAACTGATAATTTTTAAATTTTAGTAGTTTTATTTTCTTTATACTAATTTTGTTCATTGTCGAAAGTATTTTGAAATAAAAACAATTCTTAAATTTCGAGGAGAATTAGGTTTACAATACGTTCAGTAGATAATCCTGGATCTTTTAAATATCATGTCACAGTTTCTCCTCAATGCCAGTAGATACACCACATGAACACCGTGTGTTCTGATCATGTCATTAACACCCTCGACCAGGAAGAACAACTGACTGCGCTGAAGCACCCAACAGCTCAAGTACATTTCCCAGCATGCATCGTACTCTGGGAAACAAGTATCTTCCTGCCATTATTCCGTGTCGTTTCCCACCGAGTAACGAGGTCTGGCGTGGATCGTGTGATGGGTACCCCACCCATCATTTGGAACCTTTGTGGCCTCGTTCCGCTACTCACTTGTTTCCTGGAGCTCATCTCTGTACAATGGGTTCGAACAAACATTGATGTACAAAGGAGTATTTACAAAATGTTTCACAATTATATGATGATTCGCGTCATCAGTCTGACGGTCAACTAAACAATTTTTATTTTTATTACTAAAATAAGAATCTGAGTATCTACTATATCTTCAGACCTCAGTGAATCTTATTTTCTTGACATAATTATACTTGACATGTGTTGTCATGCACTGTATCGATTTTTGAAGCACTAACACAAAGAACAAATTGAACCTTTTCAATTTGCCTAGTGACTAGAGTGATTGTTGTTTATCTTTTGTGCTTTGTTCATTCTATTCCATCTGAGAACAATTGTTAATCATTATCGTAGAAAGGAAGAAAGCACACTAATGATTGGTGAGTTTTAAACGACTTTTGTTAAACATGAATAGCAGTTGTTCTTTATATTTGACAGAAAAATACTGCATTAGGCTTAACACAGGTTTTAAACTTACATTCAAGCAAAATAAAGGGTAATTTGTTGTATTGTTTTGAGTTAATTTGGTTGAATATCTATTTTCTTTATAAGATATCGCACAACATGTTGTTTGTATCGAAAAGCAGAATAGTAAATTAAATTATCAGGACTCTCATGACACGAAATAATTTATGATACAAACTTTATTAGGTTTTAAGAAGAAAAAATTCTGAATCAAAACATTTTTTCATAAGCGTGTTGAAGACGAAAGCTGATTGAGAATGTTATGGTATCTCCCCAAAGCATTCGTTTATCTTGCCGTTCCTTCGAGATCGTTCCAGGACCCGAGACCCATACGCATAATTAATCATACTGAAAAACAATTCAACAGATTTGAATCAATTTCCCAGAAAAAAGATGGTGGCATTGTGTGTTGCAGCGAAGACTGGTACAAGGACAGCCCGGAGGTCGCGGCTAAAGCGGGAGGGAACAAGGCGACCAAGAGGCAGAGGAAGTAGACGGACGAAGACATCGCCCGCCACGAGGGCATACGCCTCGGTCTCTGCGCCCAGGGACTTCCCAGAACGACGACGCCAGACGACGCGATGCGACCCCAGTCTTCGATTTGCAGTGACTGATAAGCTTCCTTCACGGCAAACTAATCTGAATCAATCAGAATCTCGGTGAATCTGACTCGCGAATATTTAATTTGGTGCTTCGCCATTCAAATGCGCACAGACTTTGCACCTTCACGCCAGTTGAATCCGTTTCAATCTATCAAGCTCCTACATCTGAATCCTTTCCAGTCAATCTTCAATCAGACACGATGGACATATACAGCGGTATTATTACGAATAAATTTTGTCATTTGTTTCGGTATCTGACGGAAGTTGATTGTTTGAGAGAGCAGATTTGATTTGGATTGACCCAGCTGGTATGAGAATGTGGACGTCGCGAATTCACCCTGGTCTGATTCATTTTGATTCATTTGATTCGAAGGGAGCCTTTGAGTAGTTTATGAGAATCACACACGGTTCAAATGTATAAATAATATTCAAAACGAAAATATCTATGATATAAAACTACGATGTTTTGTGATTTTTCATCCAAATTATTTACAGACAAAAATAATACTTTCCGATAATGAAGTCCCTATTGTAACTCCAATTCAAAAGTAATTGTTTTTGGTATTTTTATTAAGCTCTGTAAGTATAGTATATTTTAATTGTCCAACATTATATTTCTTGGCTTGGTTAAAAAAGAAAAAAAATCAAACTGAGGATTTATAGAAGTTTACGTGAATGACGGTAGACGTTGCAGTAACACTTATGCGACTAAGATTTTGTAAAATGCAACAACAGAGTTTGGTCATCAAGGGAGGAATACAAATTTGTATCAAGGAGTCATTGACGCTGAAGGAGCGATGCTTGACATAGTGTTCTATTATGAATAAAAAAAGAACTTGCTTTTTCATCACCTCTAATCACCTTTGAATGTTCATCATTGAGAATTACCGAATCAACCGCTTTACTAGTCACGTTGTAAAATGAAATCAACTCATTACAATTTCGTTGAACACTTATATCATGCTTCTTGGACGTTGGTCCTAATTGTACAAGATTTTTAGCTTCAGATAGATGTATATTTACTCTCATAGATTTCTCAGATCTGTAATGAAGACTGCGTTTCATCGGCGTAACATGAATAGCGTACTCCACAATTTGTTTTTAGATACTAGTGTACCTATCTTCCAATGAAACTTCTCAGTCAAAGAAAAAAATAATGGAAATTTCTTAATTTTCTATTATACCTTTTTCCCATAATTTACTTTATGTAAATAAATAATATTTCGGGGCGTCTACGGAAGCGCAGATTTTGCAGCTCGTGGCGCTGTTAAATTCGCTCCGTTTATCGGAGTGGATTTCGCTCAATGAGCAGTGATACGGAGAAAAAATCAAAATTCCTGAAGAAGGAAATTTGGAAGTACTTCAAAAACTGTGAGTTGTTTTCTTGCCTACTCGGGAAAATGTCAGTTGTCCCATAAAATATTTTTGAGTCATAAACCTTTGTCATTAAGCTTTTCTCTTAAGTACCTTAAATGTAATGATTTATGAATAATGTTAAACATACCAATTGTATTGTTTGCTTTCTACAAGTGCTTAAAATAAACTGATTTGATATAATATTTGTTTTTTCGGTGTACTTATTCTTTAATTTTGTTTCCCTTCTCCTTAAAATAGTGATAATAATAATAAAAATACTCAATTCACATGACACACTCCATACTATAAGTAAATAAACAAGAAAAGTATATTCAAGTTCCATACAATATTTAACGATGACATACGATTTTAATCTGCAACATTTTAATATTTCACTACTAATTTTTTATTTATAGTCAGTACAGTTCGTACAATGAATAACTTTGTCATTTCCAGAACAATACTTGATGAGTATACTAATATAGATATTTAGATACGCATGTTGACAATAATAAACTCGATGATTTACTTCGAATGGTGGAGGGTGTTTGATCCCTTTCTATCACGGATCATGCAATCATTAATTCATTGCAAAATTACTCATGAAAATATTTATGGTTTTGGTCAATTGTACCGTAATCACTAGTACTTAGAGTGATTAGAATTATATAACGGTAAGTAACCTTGAATGAATTTAAGGGAAGATATTACGGCAAGTAAATAAAAATCAATTAATCAAATGATTATAACTATGCATGAAATGACAATATATGCTTCAATGTACTTTTCTGAGACATGTTTTTCCAACACATTGCAATGCACATTGTATAGCGCTCTCAAGCACGAAAATAACTAACACTACTAAGAGTGTCAATATCATAACGTAGCGTCCAATAATTTATTAGTTCTTGCAAGTTAAGAGACATATGAAATGTACTCTGCCACAACTGAATTTTGTATATTAATGAAATTTGGAATATTAACCTTACCTAAAATTAAACAAATTTCAACATTCTCTCTTGCCTCATTCGAAGGTCATATACGAGTATTTAAAGTTTCCCTCGAGATCAATTGATTGAAAATTTCATCTGATTACTATTTTCACTTACTTGATCCTATCACGTGGTATCTGATCTTCTATTTTTACCAAAAAATTAAATAAGTGCTTTATAACTGTCGAGTCATATTGAAAGAAGTGATACATACCAATTTAACCAGTTCATAATTGCTTAATGTGCTGCTATCTCTCGGCGTAACGACTAACAAACTTCACCTTATGTTCGAAGCAGGAAGGTACTGTCCAGGCCTCAAAACGAATATTACACGGGGAGACCTAATTAATTATTAGGTCAGTTTACCTTTTCTGCATTCTGTGAGGTTTGCTAATGGCTTGAAGAGATAATATATGCTATTCAACTTCCAAATAACAAATATTTCTTAAGAGTCGATTAGAATTATATTCTGCAGAGCAACACTTTTAGTTTTTGCACGAGTCCAAATAATTCGCTTGTCCTCGGTACACATTTTATTTGGAGAAACTTTATGAAGAATATTTACTTTTCTGAGAGCAAAATATGACTATTCATATTCGAAGGAATATTCATATTACCAAGTCAATTAGATTTTAAATGGCATATTTTTTAGATTCCTGTATAAGAAAAGATAGATATGAATTGGATGACGAGAGTTGTATATGTTACCAACATAATCACATTAATTAGTTCAATTTTTAAATAGTGATTTTGGTGTACCTTATAGAACTAAATGTCATATATATACACCTCCTATTATATACCTATTATATACACCTCCCCCACCCAAAAATGTATTTCAGTTTTAAGCCATTGCTTAAAATAGACATATATTTACAACAATTATAAACCGAAGGAAAAGAAATCTGGCCTGTAGGATCACATTTCTTCTCGTGTCAATAAGGCAGTAAATTAAAGTTGGTATTATTTGTATTATTAATGCGTAATTGATTCTATAAAATATATTAAAACACGAGGCACATTGGAAGAATTGTAACTTCAATCTCTTTGATGTATAATGAAAGCAACAATTTATTCTATGAGTGGTTCAACAATTTAGTAATAAGTTGCAAAGTAAATAGAAATAATGACTTTAATAATGCTAGCTAAATCAATTTTTTAATATATGTAATATTCTGAATTCTAAGGAAGGACTCATTTAATACGTGATGAAATATTGAGTTGTTGCTTTATCTGAAATATATAAGACAACACCGAAAATATGTTTTAAAAATTAATAAAGGAGGATTTAGAATGTTATTTAAGTGACTGGCGTTTAATGGCAATGAAACTTTTCAAAACACGTTTACGAATATTTATGTGTCTTCTGTCACTTATACAAAGTTCTGTTATAATTATCATGATCTTTGTCGTTCCAAGGCCATCCTTGAGTAAGCCTTGATTGTTTCTGTATGTATGTGCTCTTCCGTGAAGACTGACCTATTGGATAACCTTTGTTATTTAAAATTGTGATCGATTAATATTTTAACGAGGGTGATGTGTGTTTCAGTGAGAACTGGTTCAAGGATCACCCCGATTTCAAAGTGCTGTATGACGATGCTGATGGAGATGGACTGAAGGATTTCGGAGATCGTCGGGTCTTCACCCAGGTCAACGTAAATAGGGGACGGTGATAAAGCTAGAAATGTATGGAGAGAAGGATATAAAAAGAAACAAAAACAGGCATATATAAGAAAAAATAGAACACCTCAACGTGTGAGACAGTTTTTTGACAGTCATTCAACGTTTGTCATTGCAAGACTGTTTCTTTAAGACAAAATATATATTTACTTATATTAATTTTTTTAATCTTAATCTTAGAACTGGCGTTATTACGATGTTTCCGTCCTTTCCACAACCTTAAAGAGTGATCATCAAAATAAGATTACCTTCTTGTCTGTTTGCATACTCTTCCTTGAAGGAGGAATTGAAAAAAATACTTGCTTTACCCGAGTCACACCATTTGCATTATATTAATTTTTTTATTTCTAACTCAATATTAAAGACAAATAAATGATTGAAGGGTGGAACATGACTGGATATAAGACCATATGACTAAGTTACTCTACTGTATTAAANTATATATATATATATATATATATATATATATATATATATATACTACAAGGTGACGGTATTGTGACAAATGACGTATGACATTGAATTAAAGACATACATGTCATTCTTTACTGGTGACGTTCGCTAGTATGACGCATTGAAGAGTCTTGGTGTCGAGGAAAGAGAAAAAGAAAGGGAAACTAGGAAAAAATATAATACGCGCTGTGGAATGAAGATCCTTTGCAATGTAACAATGTTTTAAAAAGAATTAGGCTCCTAAAGTGAAATTTTTTATTTTGGAAAGTCAAATATTGATGATTTTGATGATATTGATGATATTGATGATTTTGAAAGAAACGAAGATTTCTTTTAAATGTTAAAATATCTTGTGTATCACCATTTGTCTATATATATTTTTAATATATTGCTGCCATTTTGTTTTCAAAAATTCAATTCCCTTCGCTAAAGGAACAACACAAACTATTTTTTCCAAAAGTTTTTATTCTGGAAAACTCGATGTGGTTGAAATTTGCATCATATGAATATAGTTTTTGGGTATGTATGCAAATATCAGTTGCACAGCTACGCGCTACTGCATCTAGCGCTCATTAGAAAATAAGTCATCCTCTAACTAACCTACAAACAGATGTCACCACAAACTTGAAAGTCTTACTTAATAGTTCCAAACCACAAACTAAATTCCTCTGTATCTCCGCAAACTGTTACAACGCAATTGCCAAAGATGCGATTTACGAATACGTTTCATTCCCCCTCCTATCGCGTAAAAATTGATAATCTATATGAATACATAATTTGTGTTAATCTTGAATGCAGTGCAAGAATAAACTTTCTATGAAAATTACAAAAAAAAATTGTTTGTGTAAATGGAGAATTAGCGAATAAGTGTAAACTAAAAATTATTAACAGCTATAATTTCATAATATTAAACAAAGTAACAAATACTGTTTGTATTCCCTAATCCTGTAAGTTGGAAATGAAATGAACTCTTGATACTGGACGTAAGATTATGAATCTTTTACCGTGTTATGTTGAATGAAAATGGGAGACGGGATCATGAATCGTACCCTGGACCTCCAGCCTTTCGCGCTGGTGCATTTCCACTGCGCTATTCCATTCATCCCCCAGACCTCGTATGCCATTGTCTTAAACTGGAGGTCCCAGGTTCGATCCCCGGCCTCGTCTCCCATTTTTATTCAATATAACATAATTAGTCACCTTGCGGTGTGGTTTTTATGTACGTTATTGAACCTTCTTTTACTAGAACTCATCCATCATCACTCTGGATTTGAAGTGGTCTCTTTCTTCAATTCGCACAATTTCACATAGGAAGTATCTCCATTGCCCTGCCTCCCCATAGGGTTTTCTTCCGTTAGGGAAAGAAGGGAAAAGATTTAATCTATACTGGCCCATCAAGAAAGTTTCATCTAATATCACCACGTGTGATACAGATTCATCAAGCGGTACTGATTTGTGTACGTGTCAAGCATTCAAATACACAAATATGAATCTTGATTAGAAAAGAAAAGATTATAAAATTAACTTAGCAAAATTTAGTTGTATACAAAGTTTTTCAATGATATTAGAGAGCGATTTTCTTTTGTGGCATCTTCAAGGAATCCTATTGAGTATGCAAGAATCATGGAGAAGATACTAAACAAAGTAACCTACTGGTATTAATATAGTGACAGTAAGGTATGATCTTGTGGTTTCCTTTCTCAATATTATAATACGGTTCAAGGATACGCGAGCAGTCATGTAACATATCCCGTTTTCTTTGTGTTTAACATTATAAAAACAAATGTCATATACAGTAATTAAGTAATATGTCAGACAATTTTGTTTTGACTAATTATGAGCTAGATGGTTTGACGGTTTCCTGTTGAATCACCTTTTCGCGATAACGACATTTAAAAATTACGTGTTTTTCAACGTGCACTCTATCTTCATGTCGAACACATTGTCGACTTCTGGAAGATTGCCCCTGCAAGACTCCCGCGTGGATAAGTCTCTACAGGAGATTGGAGGAAAAAATTTCCAGTGCACGGAGCGATTCAACTAAATAAAATTAGTTGACAACCAAATGAACAATAAAAGGTACGATTTCGAAAAATTATGTCGTTTGAAACAGGATTCTGGATCTAAAATAAATAAATTTAACAAATAATTTATTTAAAATATGACACACGAATCTCGAGCACTGGACACCGATATTATAATGCAAAAGCATTTGTTCGAGGATCTGTTCGGTTTCAAAGCAAAATTATTGAAAGTAATGCTTTAAAACCTGGGGAACAGTGGATTTAAAAAAATCTTTTTTATATCACCCGATATTTTTGGATTGTGGTATAATATTGATAGTTCTCAATCAATTCAGTGGTAGTGTTTATTTTCATACAAGAAACTTCTTTGGCACCGTGACGAATTTGCTTGCTATTGGCATCCACGGTTTTTATTGCCACTAGTTTCTATTCTAGTAATATTTTAATAAATTTAGCACTAGTAACCAACATTCTAAAGAAGGACGAAACATCTATAAGTAATGTTACAGAAAAACTATGGGTACCTGACAATAGGTGTCACTGTTTTTACGCTACATTTCGTACTTGCAAAAATATTATGTTACTGATTCTTCTAAATTCTAAATGATTTTTTATCGCTGGAAACACATCTACTTTAGTTCACCACGTCAGTTGATGAGACTTGGGGACAAAATCTGTTGGTTGGCAACAGCGTGGAGGGTGCCAATGAGACGACTGGTGAGTGAGTGGGCGGAGAAGGAGGGATGGCTGGCACAGCTGTGACTTTCTCCGTCCGTGTATATTGCGCCACATGCTCCACACACGAGGGCGCCACGAGCTGCTTCACTATCTCTCTTGTAGGCCATAACCAGTCTCCAATCACAAAAAGCAGTGAAGCGTCATACACACAGCGTTCAAATATGGGAATGAAAAATGTATCTATTTCTAATCAGGCGCGGATACAAGGGGAGGGCCAAGGGGGTCATGACGTCCTCTAAAAACCCACAGAGAATTAGTTTCTAGTCGCGCAAAAGCGTTTATGATTTTCAAGAAGGTTGACGTATTTTAACGATTTTTAATCAGTAATTAGTACTGCAGAATATTTGTAGAACCTATTTAGCAACGCGTAACGTGCCATAACCAGTTCGATAAAGTTGTAGTGGCGGCGATAGTGGTGCCATTATAATTGTGAGAGTGGGTCTTGATGTGAATGACATGATACGCTCGTGGGAAGAGAGTCGTCTTCGCAGGTCCACGAGTTACGAACGGCGGTTGCGTTTTAGCGCAGGGGCACCCACGGGGAGACTTAACGCCCCCCCTCACAAGTAACAATTTAAGAATTATTCTGTTAAACGAAAAATAAATAATTGTACCAAATCGAAACTTCATAGAGCATCATTTTATGATCAAAATTAATGTATATGAATCATATGAAGGTTATGCAAATTCTCCGAAATATCATTTGAAATTTTTGACGGAACCAAGTTCCAGCCACGAATTCTCCGCTCCACCAGGGTCTCTGTAAATATCACAACGTAAACAGAAATATCAGCTTACAGTCATCCAGCTTTCTCAGCCTTCCTTTCAGAGGTCAACACTTCCATCATGCTGGCATGTTTGCATAACTCTTACGCATTGAGGCGATATCAAGAATATTTCTCATTCATCCAAATACATTAAAACATTTTAGTGCCTTCGGTTGGGGTTACTCTCGGGTAGCACTCTCATATATAATTCATAATTCGTATTAATTTTGTATTAGAAGAAGTTTTTCATAATATGTTTATATTTCTTTGCTGCTCTATTGCTAGACGGTTTATTATTTAAGTTAAATATATGTGCTTAGTTCAATTATTAGTAGTTCTTGTAGCGCTAGCATTAACTCGCACGAAAAATCCGATCAAAATTCGTGATGAAAATATACGAAGATGCGTAATTAAAAAGTACCATATCTGCTTTCTGAGCTTATATATTACTATTTAAAAATAACACGATTTAACTGCTGTTTGAACGGAAATATTAGATGCAATCTGTGGGCCATTTCAAACTTCATGTTTCGTCCAGTCCATGTCATCAAATTAAATGAAAAATAAATTGAAGTTTGATTTATTAGCAGGATGCTTTAATTTAAAACCCATACTTCAATATTCATAGGTCATTTTTCAGGCATCGAAGGTGAGTGCTTTGGAATATTGTGATCAAGAAATTTTAGTCATATAATCACTCCAAGGAAATTTAAGTGGCACGCTTCGATTAAAATTGCAAAAAATAAAGTTTTCAATTTATTTTTATGTTAGGGCAATTTTGACCATTTTTTGTTTAAATGAATTTTTGCCCTCTCGGCCAAAGAAATTGTCTCAGGAATTTATGATTCATTCAAATTTTGGGTTCAATAGAGAGGAACAGTCCCAGACGTAAACAGCACTTATACTTAATTTTTCAAAAACTGCTGCTTCAGCACCATCTTTCACCAGTAATTTTGTTCTTGTCCTTGAAATATTAAATGTATCTATATCTAAAAAATGTGAATAAAGGTTTTGCAACTTTAATCAGAATAAATGTTTTGCATGTATCACTTTCCCCTGTCTCACAAAATTTTTAAAATAATCTCGAAATTAGGGTGTTAGTGTACCAAACTGCATATTAATTAACACTTAGATGACCTAAACTTACAATTTGCTTTAGAATGTTAAATTTGTTTCTGAGGTTGGGATGTTTTTTGGAACGTTCTATGCCCAAGACTATATTCTTTTATTATAACCCCCTCTAAAATATTAGTGTGTATCCGCCCCTGTTTCTATTGCAGGTACATCACTTTGTGTTGCGGTATTTGTTATACGTGGTAAAATATTTGACGTTTTCACAAATACCACAAACAGGCTGAACAAGCAAGTAATTCCCTCATGACAAATATTAATTACGTTATATTGAATGGAAATGGGAGACGGGATCGAGATTTGAACTCGGAATCTTGAGATTAACGCGTTCACCAACTGTGCCATCCCGTTTGCCTCCCGTTTGTCTTCCATTAACATTCAACAGGTCTTTGGGTCTCGCAAGTTGAATGTTAAAGGAAGACGGGGCCGGGAGGCGAACGGGATGGCGCAGTTGGTAAGCGCCCGAGCGCGTTAAGCTCAAGATTCCGAGTTCGAATCTCGATCGCGTCTCCCATTAACATTCAACATAACATAATTAATCTGTTACCTGACGGTGAGGTTCACCACAATTTAAGAGATTTCTATGTGTTTGTAAACATGACAAATATGTTTGAACTAATGCATTTAAATACAAACGCGAGAAGAGTGATACCATTTTGTGATTTGTAGTTAGCCATGTACACTAAGGTGTTATGGGTAAGGAGAGTAAGCTGCTGATGTTTGGAATGATGATGATTGTAAGGACAATATTTTAGCTCTGACGATGACCCCAACAAAGGTCGAAACGTCGGCATCAAGTAAATAAATGTGTTGTAATTTTTGGCGAAATTCAAGAAAACCATTCCTTTACAAATGAGTTTGCTCACACCAATGATGCTCGAGTTGACAGCGAAAGTATTACATTCTTTATTTAATTCGTGTTATCAGTTACACGTCACATAAACATAAAGTTAGAAACAGACGTTGACAAACGAGGTGTTGGTGGATGAAGATAATTCATATACTAGGATGCATTAGATATAGTTCAAGAAATCTTAAAACTGTTTCGTTATTCTAGTCCATAGAAATATCCATTGATTTAAAAACAAAATTATACAATAAAAATGTCAAAAGTGTAGGTTAATCCTTTACAAATGAACTCTCGATCGCGTTTGTTCTACTAAGCGAACCACGACTAACCTAGTGTGTATGGTCAACGAAAATATTTGCCTTATTTGAGTCCTTCGATGTGGGACTAAAAGCCAACAAGAGGACGGATATGGGTATTGGCGTATTTGCGCATTTATCACTATAGAGCAAATACAGCAAAAAAAAAAAAAGAGAAATAGATTAACTCAGTCGTGTTTGGTCACATATGGCAAATTCGCATTCCCAATTTCCGGCATAAAAGGTAACTAACATAAATACCCCCCTTTTCTCCTGTCAGATCTATCAATTAAAACAATAAGAACTATTTTTGTTTAATTAGAAAAATTTATTTTTAAAATAAAAATTAACCTATGTTTATCCTGAATACATATACTATCTCGTTGCCAAATTTCATCACGACCAGTTTAGTGGTTTAGTCGTGATCAGGCAGCAAACATACTGACACACTTTCGCCTTACGCATTTATATATTAGTATGGAGTATGGATTTTTTAGTCTTCTGGTCTCTTTTCTTCTTCAAAGGTCATGATTACTTTAGTTTACTCTTCTTTATTCATTCTAACTAAGCTAAAACTTAGTTCACAGGTTTTTCCAGAGAGCATTGCTTTTTCCAACTCTGCAATGTTGAAACCATAATGCGAGTGAACACGACTTAGAGGCACATACGCTTGGCCTACCACGAAGAGCTCTTATTGCAAGTACACTGAGGAAAATCCACTCTATATACTTGATTCTTATGACAGATATTCCCATGATAGGAATATAGGCAGAATTCTTCATTGAACTGAATAGTTCACTTCATATTCTCAATTGGCAGCGAATTATATTGTCTTTGGTTCAATCTTGTGAATGCCATCTCTATCAAAGTATGTTGATCATTTATTGGAATGCCCATCTCATCCCCATGACGAGATCTCTAGTAACATCAGAAATGTCTTTCCCCCCTCCGTCGGTTCGATAGGATGGTAAGGCTCTTATAAAACGTAGAATGCCATAGGCTGTTTTTACCTTAGTGGCATGACAATTTTTACTACCTTTATCCTAACACTCAATCTTCGGCACGTAATTGTCTTAACTTGTGTACAATTACAATATTAAAGGAGTGGCACTATTCACTCCCCTACCATTTATTTATTGGCACATTGAAACATCTTGAGTGGAAGAAAAGCTCATCAGATAATTCACGATGTCGACTTTCCGACAAATTGGGGTTAAAATGACATCACATAGCTCAAGCTATTCTACGCGTCAAGACCTTTTATTTGATGGTTGACCTTTCATGTCATGGTTGTTGTGAAGAAAAGAATAAAACACCATAGTTGGATGGTTACTATATTGAGTTTAAAATGACGTCACATAGATTGTTGTATAGTAATTGACAAACCCTTTCATTTGATATCTTTGTCAAGAGTATTTTGAAGGAAAAGGTTAGCCGCCATCTTGTGATATCCACCGTATTACATTTATATATTATTTATTTTATTTTGTATTGTCGTCCAAAACGAAGCCACTTTGCTAAATTTCAGTTCAATGGAATGATGGGAGGTTGGTCAAATTTCAACATTAAAATCTCCAATGGGATTTCGAACTTATGCTTACAAGTATGTGAAAATATTTTCTTCAGAATAATGATCCACGTAAAAGAAACATATTATATTCTGAGTTAACATATAACGTTCTGACATAGAAGAAATTAACCACATTGTCTGATATTTTCCTTCAGTATATTTCTTATTCTTCTGTAGTGTTTTATTTTTGAACACTTATTTGAATTTAAAATGTGGTTATGATACCTTCAAATAGCTACTATAAAACAATTTGTCACAATATTATGTAAATAAATGTATCTTAACATATTATGATATCCAAATTTGGTGAGAAACGTTTTGATTTTTTTTTCACACAAATGTCTACTCAAAATCTCGTATTATGTGGATTCTGGTAGATGGTGCTCATCTAATTTACTTAAAAAGAAAAATAATATTTACAAAAGTTATATGTTCATTATGCAACCAGCTACACACCTACTCCATTCAAAAATGTAATTATAATTGTTATCACTTCAATATCACTTACTGATCTCTAGCGAATGCATCAGTAAGCTTGCTCATATACAATGGGATTTTGTTCTCTTTGTATCTTCTCTAAAGTATCTAAAGGTTTGTTTTTCTCCATCCGAAGGGTAGTGCGCATGAGAACGGGTTGTACTGCAAAGAATTGCATTGTACAAATCTTCCTACATCATTTTAGTACAATTTGTCAAAACTATAGCACCCTACGTGCGCGCCACCCCAGGTTGCAGTGGCGCGCACTCACGCGGATCAGTCCCCACGCTAATTTTTGCAGCGATGTTAAGCGTTGCTATGCGAACCGACTCGGTGTGCGTTGGAAGGCGCATTAATAGACGACTCACCGTTCTTCTGGGTTAGTCAATAGCTTTAAGCAATATTGTTTCTTTTGGGTGCAATATTAGTTCATAAAACGTTTTTCATATGACATTCTAAAATATTGATTTTTTTCCATTTCCAATTCCCCTCCCTTTTACAAGGAAGTGAAATTCACAAAACAGGTTCCTTTTCTTGCAAATTTCATGACTCTTGATATTTCATTTCCTTTTGTATCTTTTGGTTTCACTACTAAGAAAACATATGTTTCAATAAATACAGTTCATAGTTTGAACTACCCATTGTATTGATTTGGTTGCAGGCAATGTCGAAAGCTGTCTAGATTGTTGCGGTGCTTCCCGACGCTTCCTAATCTGGCGCAGTTTTGCAAGTCGAAACGCCGCGGCCTGGTGCGTCTATAATGTGCGCCTACCTTTGAGGGTCGTTAATACTTACTACACTTTAAAGTGTATTTGCAGGAATATGTAATAACTTAAAATATTAAATAAATTTATTTTACTCATGTCAGACTTCTCGAAAAAGCTTCATCTTACTGACCAGTAGCATCATTCAATAATACTCTATCACAGAAATTATTGTTCAAGTATATATTTTAGTGTAGGAATAATATTTTTATTGAAAAAAAACCAATATACTATTGTTGTTTACCTCTCATCAAGCCTATTACGTTCAATGATAATTTCAACTCAAAACGAAATTTTTAAAAAGTTTTATTTTTATGAAAATTAATATAAGTTTCATTCCATGTCATTCTGAACTAGAATATCGAGCCAAAAGTACTGAAATTCGGGTATAAATACGCTGAGTAACATGTGACCCGAGAGTTCATAAAATCTTTTTGAGCGTTCTCAATCATAATTCAGTATTCGACCCAGAAGCCGAAGACAATGAGGAACTCCCACAATGGGAATAGTCACCCTTCGTATGCGCTTCCTCACAATGCACCGAAAGACGCTTCCTCTAGAAGAAACACGACAGGGGGCTCCAATTTCACGTTACGTAAGTCGAATTGAGGTTCTGTTAGATCCGCGGAGTGTTTCCCATACCGCATATCGACCTATCTGCTTTCGCGATATTAATAGAAGAGATTCAGAGACCGACAGTGCTCCCACGTCCAATAAGACCTGAAACCTATATCATAAATTTGTGGATCTTCAAGTAATACGTTCAAAGCTCATTCATAACATATATGGAGTCAAATACAAAAATACGAGATTTTAATAATTAAGTAAATATTTCATATAGAGATGGTTGTTTCGAAGAAATTTCTAGTAAATTAAAAACCAAAATAATAATACTAATGACAATAATTGTTATTATTAACTATTATTAATTTGTTATAATAAGTATTATTAATAGTAATAAGTATTATTAATAGTAATAAGTATTATTAATAGTAATAAGTATTATTAATAGTAATAAGTATTATTAATCTATTATTATCGTGGCCCGGGTTTTTCTCCGGTTTTCCTTCGGGTTTTTTTATACAGACTTGCTTTTTTATTACCTGGGGGTGGCATCTACTGAAATAATAAATCTCGAATTTAGTGTTATTTAATAGTGAGATTTATAAGCATTACTTTCCGAATAACATATAGTTTAATAATAATATATTCTTCTGAAAGAACTTTTTCGTTTTATTGTCATATTTTAATACACGTACCGAACTATTTTTATTGTTAGTAGTGTGTTGACATGTTAAATTCACCTCTGACTTAGGGCCCTTGATCGGAATTGATAGGATGGTCCCTTGCTTTCTTCCAGAGAGTAAATTAGCATATTGTCCTCCACGTGGTCATACATAGTTTTTGTAACTGCTTTTTTGACTGTAAATATATTATTACCAGTATTTTTATTTAGATTTTTTATGACTAATATTAATTATTATTATCTGGTGATAAATTAAACTATTCTGACTATACATAATTCAACAAAATATATAAATATTTATAATACTAATAACAATCTTAATTCATTGGAAAAAATCTACTCTTCAGGTTTCACATGAATTCTTATGACCTATTCTAAATGGAAAAAGTATTCAAATGTCATGTATTAGTAAATTTTATTATTTTGACCTTTTATAACACAGTATAGTGATAACGTTGATTATGATCCTGGAATTTGTAATACGAAGAAAAATAATGAAGAAGGACGTATTAAAAGTATACGTGTTGTGAAGAATTTTTAAGAGGAATGAAATACCCAAAAATGCTATGGGTATTACGCGTGGATAAATTTGATACATATTTGAAAAATTTCGTTATAGTAGACTTATTTCCTTTTTTATACTTCACATGTGTAAGGGTGGTTTTCATCTTCGACAATTACTCTAAATTATAACGCTAGAATTTCTCGCGTGTTCTCGATGAACCACCACAATAATATGAAATAAAACTAGCTAATGTATGAAAATATAAGAAAGTGATTCAACAAAACAAGATTTATATTTATTACATTTTTGATGTAGTGTAACGCACGACAAAGTATACAGTCATGATTGCTTTTGTAAAGTTTTAAGACAGTGTCAGATTAGAATTGTTTTAGTAGAAATCACGATTAGTAGTTAGTCTTGATGTGTTAGTTTCTAAATAATGCAGCTTTTTTAACTTAAGTGGGTGTCAAACTCACGACTGGCAGAGCGGATACCGAAACGATGTTACCCGCCTGAGAGCTCGGAAAAGAATGAGAAAAGTGGACAAAATCATCAAATTTTTGTTGCCAGGTAACACGAGACAATATCCTAAGTCTCCTGTATGGAGAATAGTTAGGAGACTGACCTTGACAATTATTTGTAAATTATATTATGCGTATAAACGACGCGATGTAGCAACGTCTACTAAACATGCACTTTTTAAGTTTTTATTTCTGTTGAAGTATACTGAGTCAGCGTGGCTCAGTGGGTAGAGCCCCGAGCTTCTGGCTGGATGGCTGGGGTTCAAACCCCGGTGAGGTAGTGTTCATCACACCTCATCCAGACTGACACCCAGGTCTACTCAGCCTGCTATAAAATGAGTACCAGGGTCTATCCTGGTGTCGGAGGGAGATATTGACCACATCTCCCCCCCTCCTTCTAGTACCGAGGTCAAATAACTGCTTAGTTCTACTCTCTCCATAGACATTCGGGACCTGTTGTGGGATAGTTTGACTGATTGAAGTTTACTGCAACAAGATCGTTTTACCAATGTAGTTATAAGTATGAATGAATGTATACCCCACAGGATCACGGACGTACAGATTTTCTCGACTTCGACAATATTCATTGCATTATTATATTTACTTAAAAGAAATAAGTAAAATAAATCTTATGTAAATTATTGACGATTTTTTTTTTAATATAGAAAGAATTTAACATGATTGTTTCATGGTTATGGAGAAATAATGTATGATTTACTAAAAATTCGATATTTTTTATAACAGCAATAAAATATTTTTCCAAATATAATTACTGTGATGTTTCTGCTTCTTAATACATTTCATAGTATTTCGCAAAATCCTCGTTTGAAGCAATTCATCTCACGGGTAGCCACAGCAAATGATTTGTGAATTTGGAAAGTGCAACATTATGGTGTCGGCCTAGCTCAGTGTAGATTCTGCGTAGAAAATCCAGATCTCTTGTGAAGTCATGGGATTTCAACTTTTGCCCCAACATCTAGACAGATTCCTCAAATCCAAAATGTCCGCTTCTTAAAATGACTAATTAAACAATGAAACTGTTTCTTTCTTCTTCCCCTTTAGTCATTGTTGGGATGGATGTAACACATCGTTTGGAAGAAGATATGCCAAATTGCAGAACAGAACAAAATTATTTCACCTAAAAAACTCAATAACAATAAGGAGTTAATGTACTCAATCTTGGCATGGGTGTGTACATTACTTCTGTAGCCCCATCCCGGCCCGGGGTTTTCACCTATTTTCCTTGGAGTAAAGGATACAGGCTCTCGGCTCTTGCTTAAGGGCGGCGGTCTCATTAGTGCAATCGTAATTATTAATATCTAATTTAAAGTTGCTTTAATATTTACGGTTTATAAACAATATTTTCCGAATAGTTTAAAGATTTGTTAATAATACGTACTTGTTCAATTTGTATTTTTTTCGATATAAATTTGTTGGTATTCTGCAGATATTATAACATGTAGCTGACTGGTTTTATTCTTATCTTATGTATGTGTTGAAATGTTAAATCAACTTCTAATCATAATTGATGAGTTGGATCTTTGTTTGAGTCCGGATAACAAATTGGTTGTTGTTCTCCACGTGGTCATACGCAGTTTGTAACTGCATTTTTTGAAAATAAATTGATTACTATTATTAATAGTAAAACAGGCTAAAATGAATATTTCATGTGTTATTTGTTCATATTAAAGAGTATTCTTAAACTTTAGAAAGTGCAAAAACAGAGATTTGTTATTCTAATTTTTCACACAAATATACTGAATGCATTAAAAATTCAATTATTTATAGAATAATAATTAATAATTTGTTTAGTTTCTTTGTTCAATATTTACCGTGTACTTTACACACGAAAAGTAGCTTCAAGTTCTAAATGGTTGAGTGATGAATTTTCATCGTCCTGATTCGCACCTTATCAAGTGTTCACATACTCATGGAAAATGCTCGTTATTAGCAATTCCTTTCTCATACATTTCACTAAGTATAAAAGTTACATTTTACTTAGAAAGTAATATTACCTGAGAAAATGAAAACTAGACTGTTTTTTAAATTATTATTTAAGAATTCATCGAATTTTTAAATTGTTAGAAACCCACATGTACTTGGAAAACTAATCAAGTATCCGTTCTCTCTGTTTCAGTATGTGGAGGTTTTTCGTTGGCCAATTCCTCAGTAGCGCTCACATTTGTGGTCCACAGTTGACAAAAATAGGGGGGGGGTGGATAAAGGGACCATAAAGGGTATGCGAAAGTTGTTTAATTGCACAGGAAAAGTATGAATTCATGTGTACACGCTTCCTCGTTTTTTTTTGTTAATCACAAACAATTTTGTTTTACAATTTGACTATGCAATTTGATGAATCGTAATTTTGTGTACAAATTAATTATATGCCTCGAAATTACATCCATTCTTCTAGATTAAAAAAAAGTATCATATAAGCATCCTCAATATATTGCTGAACTGACCGAGCACTCGTGGTTTAAGTCTTGGAATTTTATGATTTTGCATAAATATTTTTTTCCTTTACATCACCATTGATATCTCGTAAACAAATCATTCATTAAGGTCTGTCTGTAATGTGACTACATTAGTAACGGTAGCATTAATAAATATTTTTGATACCAATGTAAGGCAAAATAATTAGTTAATTTTATTTAGTGAAGCTGCGCTTGGGCGTGATTCACCTGGATATACTTGTAGATTTTGAATATGAAACTCACCCTTTATCTTGACATCAAAAATCAATTACTCTCGCTTTGCTTTTTGCAAACCAAACAAGAGCAATTTCTTACGACGTCCCTGTCTTGGGGATACGCTGTTTCATAAAACTCGCATCAAAAACTTTCTCTTACATGAAAAATTCTGAGATTTACTACATACATAGAAAAAAATTATCACCTAACAAAATTTCGTACCGTTTCTACACCGCATATTAATAAAAATATGTCAAACGTGACTAATTTTCGAAATATGCCAAAAAACAAGCACCCTTCGTTCACATCGTTATAAAAATTAATTTACACTTAACGAAATATTATTTAATTAATTTCTGCTGTGATTTGCACAACAAATTCAAGAATCATCTTATGTAATGGGTTCTTACGTGTGACCTTTCGTTATTTTATTATTGAGCTTCAAACTCCAGTGCAGTAACTTTTATGTACAACAGAGATTTAGATATTAGTTAATATGGTTCTTTAAAATATATAATTCTTCACCACTGAATAGTACAGGAGTGCTATTTTGAAGAATAGGTCAGGATACAATAGAAAACATTTCCTATCCATAGATATAAAAACACGTGAACTAGGTTTCATCTTGTTCCTACTCACCGGTTTGAATTGGATAACAGTAAATTCAAATTTCCTTCCTACTTTGCTCTCCTTTCATTTAAAGATCGATCAAAGATAGAAAAACTGGTTCATTTTCTTCGTGACTGAGAAAGGTTAGACATCGAAACTGTTTCGTCAAATTTGTTAGTGACTTTTATGTGTTTCCTTTTCTAGTAATTATTAACTTTAAAACTTTTTTTTGTTGATGCATCTTAGAGAATATATTTGAACACTTTAGAAGCTTAAATTTAATAGTCGACAGAGAAACAATAAACGAGTGGATCCCGGCGACCCTTAAGCAAAACTGACCTTGAATGGCGCGTGCCATATGGATCAGCGTCTCTCTCGTGCTCGCTTTCCTGCGTCGTCATGCGTCCACCGCCGCCGTGGGAGAAAGCCCTGATCAGAAAGATGATGTTCCGCCTACATATGGCGTCCTCAGCCACTGTTTCCAACTCTCCGTCGACAGTTCGAGGCCGGTGGACGTCATACTAGCCTCATTCCCAGGAAGCATCATCCCATGCGCGGACGCCAGCACTGACGTCTGCCAACGACGCACAGTGTGCATCAATTGTTTTCATCACTATGGTGCAAATAGAAAATGGAGTGTTCTTCATATGATTTCACACAGAAACAAGATATTGATATAAGTGTTTATCATAATATGACGAACTGTTCAGTCACTGAACGTACAAAATATATTTTTGGGGGGAAATATTCCAGAAACTATGGAAAATTGTGTTCCATTTGACAAAAAAGAAGAACAATTGACATAAGAGTTTCTTATAATGATTCTCCTCGTTTCGGAGAGAAATTATTATAAGTGATCACAATATTATTTCCGGTTCACACAGTTGTCGATGCTTGAATTCGTTAAAATAGAGCAATATTTGACACGCATACCGAAATTTTTATTCATGACATTGCGATACTGCTCTCCAATTAATATCAGACCCTGTCATTACAAGATCTAAAAAAATTTCAAAAAACTGAAATTGGACCTTTGCAAAGTACATCTATTACAAACTTCCAGATAATTGAAGAGACAGGGTTCGGGTACAAAAAACAAAAACAAAAAACATGTCGTTCTCAGTCTTTAATTTTAACCGTATTTAACAAAGAAATACATTTCAACTAATTTACAAATGAATATTTCATTTTTTGTGAAAACACGGTCCTAATATTCTGATAAGAATACGAGATGTACTAATTTGAAATTTCATAAAAATATCTTGATTAAATTATTGAAAATATTTATACTGTAGCGGTTTTTTAGAGGATTTCCTTATTCTACTGTTTCATTAGAGAAAGGGAAAAATATTATTTGCTAAACATTTTTCTGAAATTGTTTTTTCCGTGAAAAGATAGTGACAATATAGGGGAGTTATATTGTCTGATTGTAACTGGTTGTAACAATTTTTTAGAGATTCTCTTGTAATTTATAAAATACAAATATTTTTCTTACTGTGAAAAATATAATTGCTCAAGCGTATTTCTGGTTACTAAAACCAATTAGAACATAATTAAAAATCATTTCCCATGTTTTTCTTTCTTGACACTTAAAGAAAATGGTGTTACAACTTACCCCAAGTTTGGGGCTAGTTGTAACAGGCTCGGGGCAAGCAGAAAGAAAATTTTTTTTGTTAATATATGTGGTAGCAAAAACGGGATTTATTTGTTAATTACTTTTACAACACATATTTAGATTAATTAATACCATATTAGTTGTATTAAAGTGTAATTATCATATTTATAATTTAACTGGACATGGTGCTTCTTGTGATAAACATTAATAATAAATAATCAACAAATATTTGTTTTTAATAATAAAAAACACATGGTGCAGCATATAAAATTTCTTATTTTAACTCAAAGTAGTAACATAACACTTCTTAAGATAGTAAAAATTTAATAAGAATAATAATTACATAATATAATGATAATAAATAATATACCGACATAATAATACGTTACCGTCATACTTACCAAATATATATGCACAAGGGGCAAGTAGTAACATGTTACATTTTATCCCGGTTTTTTGTTATAACCTGCCCCATCAGCTCATTTTAAATGTTTTTAATTTTCTCAAAAACTATAAAACTTAGAATGGAAATTAATGTTCAAAATCAAAGTTACATATTTTACCATTCAAACAACGAAAATAAACAATCATTAATAGAATGTACGATAGTGAAAATCAAACATTACGCGAGTGTATTTTTTACGATACCTGGCCAAATCGGAGCACGTGAGCACGTTATCTCGCAGCGCGGTTTTGCGGGGCACTGGTGGCGCTTACGTAATACCTTGCGTTCTAATCAGAATTTACGTCCAATGTTTGAATCAAAACTGTAGAAATTCCCTATTAAAATTGAGTGTTACTTCTTAGACCTGTAGGCTCCATCTCCCCCGCGCTCCCAGACTTATTGACAGGAGTAACTTACAGAATGTAAATATAAGTTTACTGGGAGAAAAATTCTCTATTATCAAGTTTTAATACAACTAACCGGAAAGATCGAAAATATATCTAACTTATTTTTATGTTGTATTTCTTCATATTTATTACATCATTGAGAAAAAAATTAAAAAGAATTATTGATGAAATCCATTGGTCAGCTTTAAGACTACACAAAATGTTTGCAAGGTTGCCTGTAATTCATTAAAATACTTGATTGGGAATACTATTCGGCACCTACTCGGACTAACTTTCAGTTTGAAAATGTAGACAAGCCACTCGCTGAGGAAAACAATGAAAAATAGGTTATAGAGTTGTATAAAAAGGAAAATATCTAGACGCAATCTATTGTAAATGGGGAGGAATCTTGGAGAATCTGTATATAGGTTAAAGTGGGATGGGTCGTGGACGTTTGGAGGACCCCAAAAAGTCATGGGAAAATTGGAGAATTGTATGAAATATTAGAGTACATATATGCAAGGGTTCACTTTGAAGTAGTAACATGGTGCGTTCACAGAGTATCGTATTACTTTAAAGAAAATTCAGGAGTTCTGAAATGAGAGTCGTCTTTTTTCACCATTCGGGAGATGGATGGAGGAGAAGTGGCGGAAAAATTGTTACAAAGACTGAAAATAAGCATTACATCGTTAATCAATTAAACGTGTTTATTAAATGTCAGATCTGATACAATCTACAGTTCGCTTGAGTTAATTTGTTATGCAGGTGCATCCTGTTTTCATGTCAAAGAAGGGTATCTAGGAAGACATCAATATCCTTGGCAGAGGTATTAAATGGGGAATAAAGAAGAGAGGGAGAAGAATAGTAATAAATTATAGTCAATATTTCTCCTGTGGATGTATCCAGATGGACATATATTTTCCAAGTTCAAGTTCAGCTTCTATTATTTTTATATCTACACATTAGTGCTTTTTCATGAGATAAGTTGGACGAGGCAAAAAAGTTTTATTAACAACAAATATAGTTTCAACGTTATTAAAAATAGTCAACCTTGTACAGGTAATTTGAGGCCCTAAGGGTGAACTGTGGCATTATATCGATTGGTATTTGATAGAAAAAAATCAATTTTTGAAATAAGAAAGTTGAGATGTCTGCGAGAGAGGTGGGAGGTCGTTAGAGTAATGAGATTTTAATCGTTTCTATCGACTTTGCATTTCTCAATTTTGCTTTGTAAATATTTCACTACATTGTAAACAAAAATGGGATCATTTAATGGGGGTATTTTTTCGTAATGTTTTGTATTTTGACCTAGAATTACTAGCAATTTTAAAATTTCGATAAAAGTGGTCACCATTACAAAATGCTTTTGTGTGAGAGAGAAATATGTTTTGCGTTTGTACGATAAAAATTGTTTTTATTATTTATAATTTTATTTTGTTTCTCGAAAGAATAAATAATCAGGTGCCCACGTAGAATATCAAGAAATAGAGATAATTATGACAATTCATTTTCACCGATAACAATTGCTTTGACGAGACAGTGTAAAGACATTCAAGAAAATATTTTGACCATTCTCTTTGCCTGACAAAATTTTCATCACCTGACAATATTTATAATTCTTTCCTTATGAACTTTACGATGTGGAACTAATGATACATCTACAAACACATACCTTCAACTGTTCCCCATCCGAATGTGCGATGCTCACACCAGACGCATATCATCCCTTTCGCGGTTTCGCTCCACTGTATTTGCTACCAGAGTTAGAAGCTGATTCCCAGAGGCGTAAAGGAAGAGGCATACGCCGTTCGCGTGTCAGATTCATTAAAACATAGCGCAGTAGCACTGCTTTTCTTTCTACTGTCCTCTTTCTTCTTCCTCACTAACAGATCATTGTTTCAATGCCCAAGCCACCGTGATCTGTCACGCAATAACGGACATGAAGTTCTTGAAACTCACGAGGAAATTTGGCTCAGCGTACTTTTCCCCTTGGTAGTCACCAAAACTTTTTATGAGAAATCTAAAAATATTATTATGATTATTTACTTAATTTTTATATATTATTTAACTTCAAAAGAATATTAAATTTTTATTATAGAGTTTTTGTTTTATGTATCTTTTATTACTATGTATCTATTTATTAGTTTCATCGATTCAAGAAAATGTCAATTTTTTATGTGAGGAAAAAAGGAGCAATTGTTAGGTCTTTCAACCCACCCTTCTAGGTGTACGTGAAATCTTCGAAAGTGGTACGACGATGGATAACGTCCACAGAAACCTCAAGAAAGAAATCATCCCTCTTTATCCCATCCTCTCAGTGCTGCCATACTGTAATTAGACCTAAAAAACGATAACATAAAAAATTAATAAACTGAATATTTATTTGACCTCACACTATTACAATTGGATTTCCAAGGTTATATATCATTGCGCGGTCTCGAGATGTAATATCAATTTTTAAAATCGTTATTCGGGGAGATAGGAATCAGTGTAACTCAAGACAGCCCTTTTCGAATCCCAGTAAAATGATGGTACTGTACTCACGGTTCAACATCCAGACAAGACACCAAGCTCTATCTACTCTGCCTACACCGTGATAAAAATTTTACCTGGTCTATCCCGGTGGTCAAAGCTACCGTGGCGTGATTCTGATAACTTCTTCATCTCATTTTGCCGATGATATATAGAGAGATAGTATTATGAAAAATAATATCTTGGTAAATGTTCTAATATACTTTCCAAAATTATTTCAAAGTTTTGCCAATGTTTTTATTAATTTCCCACACCATTAAAAAGGTCTATCATACTTCATCGTTTCTGGTAGAGATTGCTACATGATACAACATTTTATAAATTAAATAAATTAGTGAATTTTCTCTTCATTCATAGAAAATTGTTTTTACAACACGAAAAAATTTCTTTTAAGGTGAGCTGAATTTCATTCAGAGATTAGAAACAAGACTCTAAAGGCCAGCAAACCAATGTAGAGTGAAAATCTGATACTACGATGAATAAGATAATGAAATATACTACATATATCTTATGACCCGAGAATAAAAAATCAGGTTCAATGAATTTGACTATTTAAGGGGTAAATCTGCTCCACTATCTCAAAATAAAGTTATTACAAATCATGTCATCAGAAGAAAGGAAGAATTAGCATTAAACGAAGAGGCATATTAATGCGAGAGATAATCATATAGAACACATGTCTCACTAAATTTGTTAAATAGTCTATCATACCAGTTATTAGATTAATCGCTTTTTGAATAATATATTTTCTTTCGTAACCGTATAGTGTGGTTGTTGGACCATAATAATTGTATTATGGTTCATGAAGAGTGAGAAATCTTGGGAATCATATTTCCTACGGTGAAGTCACAACAGGTTAGTGAAGTCACAAAGGTTTTTCTATGACATTGATGACTGAAAATCGATGTAACGATTGATGAGAAGATGTAAATTTATTATATCTCCTGTTGATGTAAAAAATTTGCTTAATATTTTCAAAATTCATTATTCTCAATTTTTTTAACATCTCAAAATATTTCTAGAAGATCAATCTTTAACATACCAAAAGAATGGTGTAGCCTTATTTTTCAAGCAAGCCAAATAGCACCCATTGAAGTTCAATTATTATCTATGAGTTGAATGTTTAATTGAGGGTTAAATGGTACAATTGAAGATAACGCATGAAGTATCACTTAATAACTCTTTATTAAATAATTAACTTGGTATTGGGCGCTAATGTTTTTAAATATTTACGAAAATACTTAAAAATATAAAAGGTTTATACACGTAATTTATTTCAATATTTGGGAGAAAAATATGCCTAGGTTAAGTTTAGTGCATTTTTCCACAAGAAAACTACTCGTGTATTAGAATCAATCGGTTTAGATATGTGTACACAGAAGTGTGAAAAACTCCAAGAAGACCGGAGCTTTGTACCCTGTATTTGCAAACCCAAATTCACGGACTTTATAATGCCATAAGAGGAAACAAAATTACTACGATTAAAATTGTAATATTGTGAAAGTAATATTGTAAAAATTATTCCGTATTATATAAAGATAATTGCTACACCACTATATTGATTTCACTCAATATAGTTTTGAACAACAAATTAATTATTTATAAAGTTTATACATTTGGTTTATACATTTGTTAAGAATCAATTCTTTATTGACTTTTAATTCATAGATGACCCAAACGATGCCGGGAAAAGCAAATAGTAATAAAATACATTCACAACCCAAACGTTCAGTGTCAAACAATTAACTGGTTAAACATGTCATTTTAAAGTTTTTATCATTTTAAGGAAGTATTTAAAGAAAAATGAATCATTTCCTATCTTTTCCATTACAGTACGTGCACGAACATGTAATTTTGAACACGAATAACCTTGATTTGGTCTCATATGTTATTTCTAGTTAGGTTTAAGATTTTACGTATATTTTCAATGAGACGTGTTTGTAAAATCGTAATTTGAAATTCCATCACTTCTGGCATGAAAAGACTAATGGCCTAAAATCACATTATTTATGAACTCCAATTAAATACTCGCTTTCGTTTGGTTTTCTCGGAATGTGTGTGGTAAAAGATTACTTACTTCCTTAATGTAATCTAACTGGATGAAATTACGAATCTATATTTTAAGAGTAAATTATATATTAATGTATACAAGATGGCTACCAGAAAAAAAGATGCAAATGCAATGAAAACAAGAATATGAGTATCAAAGTAATATGAATGACTATACACATCATTTTACGCTTTAGGTGGACAATACTCATTGAAATGACAACCATTTTGTCTTTCGTTTATCATTCAAGCATTAAATTAAAAATATTGGATACATCTAACATAAAAATGTGACGTACGGAATTTATCATAAAAATATCGTCTTACTAATCATCTCAGAGAAAACGAACACATTGCAGACATAATTACGGACTTTCAAATTTCCCATTTCACTTCGTAGAGACTGTAAGCAAGAACGCTTTTCATCACCCAATACGTTTCTCTTCGACGACCATAACACGCTTCTTCTGTTGCTTGTTCACCGGATATGCCGTCTTACTTTCACTTTACACTATAATACATTATAATTCTCCGTAAACAGTATGTAAATAAAACCGGATATTTCTATGGAAATATCAATATCCTCGTAACTACACATTTCCTTATTTTAATCATCAGAATCGAATTTGTTTCATTTGAATAGTAATGGAAAACGTGAAAAAACGTTCGTTTGATTTCAAGAAAAAATTCAATGAGAAAGCGCTATTTCAAGCATCAATAACGGGTGAATTTTTGGGATTAAATTTGACCATCTTTATTTATCTTTAAACAATTATACCAATATTTGCAAAAACGAAAAAAAAATTATATGATGCGCAGCTAGCTTCTTAAACTTTCGGTAAATGTCTTTAAAATTGTGGTAGGATTTTGTTTTTCCTTTTGGTAAAAATATTAAAAGTGGTTGGAAATAATGAAGGAACTGCTTTGTCACCTAGCTTTTTTCAAGTCCCGCCTTTGAGAAGAGGGGAAGCATAAAATAGTATGTTCCATAATTTAGCAAATACCCTCATTCGTACGAACGAAACTATTGAACAAACGTTATCCTATTTATTACCGTGAGGATGTGTTTTAGGTTTACGATCTTGCAGTTAGTACATCCTCTTTCGGAAAGGAAAAACAGAAGTGACTGGCCATAACATGTTTTGCACATTTAAATAATACAAAATAATTATACACGAAATAATTGAAATTGTCTTTAGGAACGAGTAGAAATGTTTTGGTTCGTTATACAGGTAACTTAGTTCGTTATATTATATTTGGATCTTGACTGATGTTCCGTTCAATTTAAAAAGGGTTTACTTAAACTATATGAGCGGACTTAACGTCGTTCGGGGTTATCGAAGGACGAATACGGGTTGCGAGATGTGCATACAAAAGTGCGTATTCCTTCTCAAACGTAAATATTGGTAATTGATATGTAAATATTACGATTGCATCTCATATTGGTTATCAATTTCATGATAAGTTAATTTACAGACACAAAAAATAACATACTGTAATTCTATTTTCATCCTATGATTATTTCTTACATACGATGATGATGGATTATTATTATTATTATTATTATTATTATTATTATTATTTATACTTCCTTAAGTGTTTGTGTGGTTCATTGAGGATCGTTGGGGACCTTGGAAAATGTTATAATATAAACTAAGTTAAATCCAATGTAACTATTTCGTATTGTATAACTACACATTTTATATTTAATTTCATGTTCTGTGATTCTTCTTTGTTGTTTATTTATTTTCTATGATTTATAACACAATGAAACTTTCCTTAACGGACACATCTGAATACCGCACACTTCTTCATTCCCGTCACACTCCAATCGAAATAATGGCATTTGATACTCCTGAAAAGCGGACATTCTATATAACGGACTCGAACAGTCTTCCTGGCTATTTTCTGGGGAACAGATTTTCTTTAACAGACCAAATGAATTGTTTAATGAACTATGCGAAGGGCACGATATTAACAGCAATCGAATGATCTTTCCGAAGTACCTTTCCGGGGTATACCATTGATCTGATGATTTATGACGGATTCTGCCGTGCTCAAGTAGCTAAAATGCAGTATCCAACTCCATAAGAATGGAGAAGTTTTAGAGGTTATTTAGAAATATAATGGAACTGATTTTAAGTTAATCTTCAGTAGATGAATGAGTTCAGATTGCTAGTAAAATTTCCATGGATTTATATGTGGTGTCGCTTTACCTGTAAATTCTGTTTTTCTTGTATTCATTCCTGCGGAGAGATCGATTGTGTTTATCTCACGTCTTCTCTGCAAAGCAATGTAGAAAACAAAACAGTCCATTAACCATAATTCAGTTGAAAATAACAAACTACTTCACCTATGGATCATTAGTTTCGAACGAAGAATCCTCCATTCATTGTTATCATAGAGAATATTAATAAGCTA